>JAOBYG010110319.1:0-11111 GCA_025403545.1 Epizoanthus stellaris
CTTGCCTAAGCAAAGTGTAATTCTCATACAAAGTCTCTTATTTCTGAAAATGTCACGCTACAAAAACTTAAATAACTTGGTAAATACTGAAAAAGTTGATGTGCCTTTCAGGCAAATTACCTATTTGTGCTTTATCCAATACCTTGCAATGCTTATTAACAATTTCTGCTTGCGAAATGCTAAATTATTATTTCCATTATGATTATTATGACGTTATTATCTAATTATTATTATTACCTGAGCAACTGCTCTATAATGCAATCGAATACAATACAATGTAATCCAATCCAATCCAATATGAAGCAATCCAATACAATGCACTGCTATCCAATACAATGCAATACAATACTTTATTTAACCTCAATTGATGGGGCTTATTAGTCCCCTAGCATTACAACTAATGTGTTGAGAATAAAAAGAAAATAATAAATAATTACATAAATAAGACATACGATAGGAAAGGGAAGAAGGAGGAGCAAGAGAGACGCAGACAGACAGACAGACAGACAGACACATACATTCATGCAAAAATAAAAAAGCAATATGTATTCCAGAACATCCATTCCATAACTCATTCCAGTTTAGTGTATTGACTAGATTTCGAATGCTAATTACTAGCAACACCATGTTGCATCCAAATAAAGCTTTTATCCTACCTCATTTTTAATATTGTTCTGTTTTATGACATTATATTTTTGTGGCGCCAGACATTTTCACAAATTAGAGCACATTCTTAGATTTACTTGTATATTCAATGACAATAACTCGGATTGTAGTAAGTTACCTGATACAGCTAGAGCAATCTCGTTGTACAACAGAAGAATCCAGAAGATGCTTATTATAGTTTTTGATAGTCTCTATGCTTCTGCTTATCCTAACTATTTAAAGGATATGTTCACTTTACGTTCTGTTGGTTATTCCCTAAGGGGCCATAACATCCGAACTCTCACAACTCTCAACAATCACATCTATTACAGGGTTCCCAGTCCTTGACATTTCTTGAAAGTACATATACTTGAATTGGAAAGAAAATTCAAGGATTTGAAAGTTCTTGAAAATGTGAAGAAATACTTGAATGTGCTTGAGTTTTCTGTCAGCTTTCCCAGTTATTTTTCAGAATAAGATAGAGTTGGTATACACGTATGCACTGAAATTGCAGGAAATAACAGCATTTGTGTACCTTCGGCAATGTTCTTTGGTCATTATATTTATAGGCAAATGTGCTTGAAAGTTCTTGGAAATTCCTTGAATTTTTGGTGTGGTGTTCAGTTTGAAAGAGTTGCAACATAGATATTGAGTTGCCTGTAAATTACTGATTTTCAGTTATATACTGTAAAATTCCGAATGTAAGCCCCCTCCTGAATATTTCAAGCTGTTTTATTTTCAAAGCAAGCAAAGGAAGCTGTGTAGGCCTATCACCCACTCACATCACTAAACAAAGAGTTGTTTTCAAGACATTACTGTGCCATTCATTATTATATTTTTTAACAAAATACTGATTGTAAACTCTAGTTTTTCAAATATTATGTATTTGCCATTCAAGTATTTTAATAAAACTATTATTATTTTAACACGTGCCTATTGTCAATTTCACTTTGAACAATGCCATCCAGTTATAAGTCAAACCCAATTTGGAACACAGAATTCCCTCCAATAATAACCGCCCTCTGAAAATAAGCCCCCAAAAGTGTTTTGAAATCACTAGGGCCAATATGTCAATTTTATGGTAGCTGACATATTAAACTCACAAGAAAGCTAATATATTAGTTAATAATTGAATGATTGTCTTATTCTTTGAATAGAAAGAAGATTGCATTCTTGACAGATGAACGTATCAAGACTATGAATGAAGTAATTTCTGGCATGAGAGTAATCAAGATGTACACTTGGGAAGACTCATTTGCAGACCTTGTTGCAGACGTGCGCAGGTAATCCTTGGAACACTTGTGCACAAGTACATTTTAATGTTGGAATTATTGCATGAAATAATCATACAACCTATTGTTTAGTATGGGATCTCATTCATGGCACGTTAAATATGACAGTAAGCACAGCTGTGATTAAACATATACAGTATGACTCCCACTACATGTACATGTGTACTCTGTTACTGATAACAGAGACAATGACATCTTGTGATGCCGGTAATGAAAAATGCATCCAGAAAAGATGGAATTCAGAAAATGTATGGAGGTAACCAGCCAATGTAAAAAGTTCAGCCAACGAGTTGTAGACGTGAAAGATGACCATAATATGGACAGTCACACAGGTCCATGTACATGTAACAAAGAAGCATGTCCCGAGACCCATGACATCACCAGGAAATGCAAACAAGGAGAAAACCAGGATAATAGTTATCCCTGCTACTACTATGGCCCATGTATAATATTCTGCTGCCTATGTCTTCCAGGTTTTCTCTCTTCCTCTTCAATTCGGTATGTTACCTCAGATACATTTTCACTACTTTCCAGAGCCCACACCACCGGTTGAGAAATTTCTTTTGTGAATTTCTTGCCCTGTTCCTGTACCACATGCGATCTCCCACGTGAAACTACTTGCCATGGCATCTTGTGTCATAATGGGCATTCTGTTTCTTTTGGCTCGGCCGAGGCTATCCAGCTGCTCTGTCTCCTCCAATTGGTACTGCTGCCGTATTACATAATCAGGATAAGTGGTGTTAGCTGAATTTAATTAATCCAACTTGAGCACAGCATCAATAGGCAGGATGGCTTATCTGCCAAACATTAGTTGATAGGGAGTATAACCCTTTGACTCATTAACACTAGTGTTATGAGCAAAGAGTGCCTTAGGAACATAGGTGGACCAGTCCCGGTGGTATTCAGATAGAAGCTTGTACAGAATCTTGACCAGGGATTTGTTCAGTCTCTCAACCTGCCCATCCCCTTTCAGGTGATAAGGAGTTGTGCGTGTTTTGGCTGTATCAGTAAGATCGCAGAGGACCCTAAAGACTGATCCATCTACATTCGAGCCTTGATCTGAATGTAAGCCCACAAAGCAATCAAATTGGCAAATGAACTCATCCTTCACTTTATTCGCCAAAGTCACTGATGTTGTATTCCGCACTGGAAATGCTTGAGCAAACTTTGTAAAGTGATCAGATATGATTAGTAGCCATTTGTGCCCCAAGCTTGACCTTGGCAATGGACCCACAATGTCAATTGCGACTCGCTGGAGAGGATGGTCAGTATAATGTTGATAAGTCGTACCCTCGACAGTCTTGGTGGGTCATTGACCTTGGCACACGTAGAGCAGACCCTAATGTGATTCTCCACATCATCTCTAAACCCAAACCAAGAGAAATGTTGCCGCACCCTCTCCACTGTTTTGGTCAGATCCATGTGGCCAGACGACGGGGTGTTGCAGGGAACATAGAACTTGGGGAGCTAATTTATTTGGTATGCACAACTGTTAGTACAATTCCTGGCCTGTCCTCTCATTCTCCCAGTGCCGGAAAATCAGTCCATCCCTGTGAACGAGTTGTCCTCACTGTGACCAGTATGACAACAGTTCCTGTCCACCTCCTTCAACTTCACTCGTGGGAGGTCTTTCTACCATCTGTAGCCATCTCCCCACCTGGCTTAGTGCAGGATCTTGGGCTTGCTCAAACTGAACATTGTCCTTTGAGATTGTTCACACCTGAGTGGAATGGACAACTATCTCCTACCTTGTTCGTGTCTTTGGACTCTTGCTCAAACCAGGGAATACGAGACAGCCCATCTGCATTTCTATGCGAACACCCTGGTTGATGTTCTACTACAAAGTCAAAGTCACTGAGCCGCTGTAGCCATCTTGCCACTTGTCCTTTAGGGTTCCTGAAATTTCTTAACCACTGAAAACCAGGAAGGTCAGTCCTGGCTGTGAACTTTTTGCCGCAGAGGTAGGCCCCAAAGTGTTCTGCTCCCCACACAAGCGTAACAAATTATGTACGTGTTGTGCTATAGTTCCTTTCGGCCTTTGACAGGGCTCTGGCTGCATAAGCAATCACACACTCCCTACCCCAATCCATTGTCATTGGCATCAGCATCAAGAACAAATGGAACATCCAGCTGAGGAACGGCTAAAATTGGGGCATTGGTTCAATGGTGCTTTAGAGGCAGAAATGCTTGGTTGCACTCTGGTGTCCAGGTGGTATAAGGGTGCTGTAATATCTGCATAGTTTGGTACAAAGTGCCTGTAGTAGCCAGCTGTTCCTAGGAATGCCTGTAGCTGTGTTGAGTTAGAGGGAATAAGCCACTCTTTCACTGCTCTGATTTATTCTGGATCAGTTGAAATACCCTCCAAGGACACAACATGGCCTAGAACAGTTACCTTATCAACCTAGATTCCGCCAACCGAGACAGGATCCGAGACAATCTCTCTCAGTGTCCGTCCGTAAATATGACATCAGCTAAATAGATTAGACAATCTGGCCAACACAAGCCATTCAATATACAGGGATGTAGAAAGAAGCCGGTCCATGGTCCATTTATCCGGCTATTATGTTGTCACAGACCGGCTTTTTACGAGAGAGAAAGATATTAAACTTTGAATGGAAACAGATTCCGATTTGAACGATTTCTTAAATAAGAAATAAACATCTATATGTCATTTGCAATTTTACAATATTCTGTTAATTTGGTTTCGTTTTGGCTTCTGCTTCACAATAAATACAAAGCTTTCATTACAGCTGAGATTTGTGAATGAACGCAGCAGCTTTACATGATGTGACCGATAATTGCCCAGGCGTTAATAGAAATATGGAATTTCTTTGCTGAATTTAACATAGATATACAAGTGGTTACTATATCAGTTTTGTGGTCAAAACATGTTAAAAGGCACCATTTTAAGTCGAATTTCCAAAACATTTTCCCGGGGAGGCATACCCCGGGCCCCCCTAGAAATTCGTGCCTTCGGCACTCGAAACATCCATGGATCCCCTTAAAACCAACATGGACCTACTTTAGCAAAAATTGGCTACATCCCTGATATCAGGGTGCATTGCCCGCATAAAACAAGCAGGAGCATTCGTGAGTCCAAAACTGAATTGCCAAAATTGGTAGAAACCATCTGGGGTTACAAAGGCAGTTTTCTCTCTGTCTTTCTCTGCTACACCCACTTGCCAGTAGCCCCACAGTAGATCAATATGGAAGAACCATTTGGCTGCTGCAATGCTCTCTAGGATCTCGTCGTAATGAGGCAGTGGATAAAAATCCCGCTTTGTCACGGAGTTCAAGGACCCGTAGTCTACGTAAGAAGCGTTGACTGCCATCTTGTCTGGCAGCAAGAACAACAGGGGAACACCAAGGAAATTCCGATGGCTTGATCACTCCAGCTTCTAGCATCTCAGAAACCTGGGATGATTTGTGGAATCAAATCTGTGGAATGACACTCTTCTTCGGGGTACATGTATTGGCCTTGCCAAGCCTGTGTTAATATGATGTTTCACTCCTTTTGCGTGACCCAAGTCCATGGATCCTCATGAGATTTGGTTGGCATAGGTAACCACGACTTCATGGTGGCTTCTACAGGAACTGACTCGTTAACAGTAGGGAACATATCCGTCATTGCTGCACATAAACTCTCAAAGTCTTCTTTCACCTCAGCATTGCACTTCTTAGCATTGGAGTTGTCCTGTTGGCTATCTAAATTAGGGGAAACTACACTGTAACAGAAATTATCCCCATTCCCCGGTGTAGTGCCATCACCATCTGGCAGAGGATGAAGATTCCCAATAGTTCTACAACGATAAACTCGAAGCAGTTTGTTGGAGGGATTAAAAACTCGCACAGGTATACAACTTTTCTTGATTGTCACAGTAGTGTGTAACATCCCAGCCACATATCTATTCTCAAACTTTTCCTCTGGCTCTAACACTCCTGACACATAATAATAATAATAATAATGCTCAAGATAGTGTCCTCGTGCACCTTGCATGGTTTGTCTGCCACCATACTAGGTGCAAGAGTAACAGTTTCGGCAACTCTCACCCTGCACACTTGATTGAGACACTAGAAGGACATCTTAGTTTCCCCTTTTCCCGTCTGCACAGTTTCAGTTTCAAAATTCAGGACACACTTGTGGGCTTTGAAAAAATCTACACCCACCAGAATATCCTGGGCTAGGCCCGTGCAGACATATACTCTATGATGTACTTCAAGTTCCCCGGGTTGAATGGTCACAACAGTTTTACTTATGATGTGAAGTGGCAAATCATTGGCACCGAGGACAGGCTTCTTTTGAGGCTGTAGTGGTGTGGTGCTAGTTGCCAACGAATATAATTAAACAATAATTCACTTATGACTGTTACTTGTGCCCCTGAATCAATCAATGCCTGACACTGAACTCCATTTATATTACATTTAACAAATGCACCTTGTGATGGACTGGGCAGGGTTACTTCTGTTGGTACCCCGCTCCGCTCCCGTTTCCCTGATCCTTTGATTGGTCACTCCAGGGCGATGCTCCACGGGTTGGTCAATTACACTTGAAAGCAGACAAGCTTCCACAGTTGTAACATGCTCCTGGTGTTCGATTCCACGTCGGTCCCTGGTCTCTTCTTTCCAGCAACTGCCCCCTAGACTTGTACATTTTTAAGCTTTTGAAGAATTTCAGCTTGTTGCTGAAACAGTTTCTTTGCCCAGCCTGGTGGTTCCAGGCTGTTAGTACCATGTGTGACCCCTGCAATGACTTCTGAATTTGAACTGAGTTGAAGCTACAGTGGTAGGTGCTTCATTGTCCAATCCAGATGAAAGAACCCGTGCACTTCCCCTTTCCAGCACTTTTCTATTTGTCTCAAAATGCTGAGCTGCAGCCAAAGCTTCATCCAAGGTCTTTGGACTTAGCTCTAAAACTTTCTCCTTTAATCTTACTGGGGATAGGGCACTCTCAAAGAAATCCTGTGTCATACGATTAATTATGTCTGGTGGGTCATATGGGTAGGCTAGCTCAAACATGCGAGAGATTTCGCATCGTAACTGTTGTAAATCTTCCTCTTTTCCCCTGACCTGGGCACGAAGAGCCATTATATGCACTTGCCGGGATTCTCATGGGTGAAATCTATATGTGAAGGCCCATTCAACAGCCGACCACATGACGCTCTCCTCTGTGTTCAAACTGTAAAATGTTTGTTCAGTCAGACCTTTCAGATAAGCTGGCAACGCTTGAAGTTACATATCTGCATTCCATTTATTCAGGGCTGAGATGTTCTTGAATTTTCTCACCCAGGTCAGCCAACTCTCTCTAGGTGATGCAGAAAAGCTTTCCAGTTTGATACAGAGAAGAGGTGCATGGCCAGTTGCCGAACTTCCACTCGATGTTGAGACAGCCTTTGACTCGTCGACCTGAACAAGTTTTGCTTCTAATTGTGAAACCTTTTCTATCAATGCCTTCACTTCTTCTTCCAAGGATATTTTGTTTACCACTGCCACCAATTATAACGACCTTCAGTTCTGCACTAATAACTATAAACTCAACACAACTGATGCATGTGATGACATATTGACACTGACTCAGGCGCCTGCGCAATGGGGCTAAGTGGGCCCCAGGCCCCATGCTACACGATCATGCACATTGCATTCAAACTTTCATATATAGTACAATCGTGTATTAATAATTTGCTCATACATAAACTGAAAATAATTGAGTTTCTGGTCCAAACGTGATATCACGACATTCCAATCAGGAAATGTGGATATATCATTCATACCCACTTGATTGGCTGGAAAGAACAACCACAATTCCTTTCAGTCTGGGTATGTGCGAATGCAGAATGCACAAATGCACAATGCTTCAGACAACATTACAATTAGTTTGTCATTCTTTAAAGCCAGAATCATCCTCAGAAACCCAGGAGCTGTCTGTCGGGCAAGGGAAAGAGGGGAAGGGGGAAAAGTCAAAAGAGGGAAAAATAGCCCCTGGGGACATTTACTGATATTTAATTTATATTATTATTAAGCGCCATGAACAATTAATGAATATGGCGCTATACAAATAATGATTATTATTATTAATTATTATTATAGTCTTACACTACTAGTTCAAAACAACAGCAAGGGCACTCGCCGCTGATTGGCCTAAATGATTCTGATTCTATATTTAGGCCAATCAGCGACCAAGGAATTTATAGCGTTTGGATAGCTGTCATGGTGTGAATGATCATGTCCTTTCTGTTTTGTCGATAATGAAAAGGAATTGAAATTGGTGAACTTTGTAAAGCTGTGGAAGTTAGTTTTCAGTTCTTTCCTTATATGATATCAGTACGTCAAGGAGCCCGGACACTGGAAAAGCAAACAGTCAGTAATTGAATATATTATTCACAATAAAGATGTGTTTGCGAGTTACCTAGACTGGTAAAACGAAGTGAGCACGAGGAGAAAGAGACTAGCATTTGCTCTCACCTAATATGCTTTCTGTTTTTGGACCTATGGCTCACAATCTAGAGTTACTAACTGGCTTCAACAAGAGTCTGACATTCCAAATATTGCCTGCAGCTATGACTTCCCCACTACGTCAAAGTTCTGGCTCAGATCTCTTAGATTATCGGAGAGAGAGTGAAGCCAGCGATTGAGAAATACTGTGTGTCAAAAAGCGTCGCCTTGACTTTCTGTATAGAATCCTAGCCTGTGTAGCTGGCAGTCTCACTGGGCGATACTTTCCAGCCAGTTTTACAATAAAAAGAGAAATCATCACTGCAAACCGTAATTACTTTCGTACACATTATTATCGGGATTGGGTGTCATTCATAGAAATCACCCGCACGTGTAATCCAATTAGGAGACGCCAGAACTCGCTCTAATGGACTATGACCCCAGGGGCTCTCTTTTCCTTCTCATTTGTTTTTTCTCATGTCCCCCTCTTCCCTCGCCCGACGGATTGCCCCTGGGTCGCGTCGCCCCCTCCCCTCTTCCCTCGCCTGACGGATTGCCCCTGGGTCTCCGAGGATGAGCCACAATGTTCAGAACAGAAAACGCTTCAGACAACCTTTTTCAAATAGCTGTATACTGGGGGGAAACTTCAGATCCACAAGAAGAAGCACATTTTTGCAGGATGTTTTTGAGCTGTCAGTGTTCTTAATATGTAGAGACACGCCACAGCAAGTTCATGACATCACACTAAGAAGGGAGAGATGCCAGCCTGAGATAAGAATCAACTTGTTTTGTTGTAGATTTACCAATAAATTATGAACTGAACCATCACCAGACAATGGCAGAGCAGTCAGGAATGTAGAATACCTGGGAGGCAGTTAATAGCCTCCTAAGAGTGGTTGATTACCCCAGAGAACATCTCCATCCTGTAGAGACAATTTTTAACATTGTGTATCAGCTAGTGTTTGCCCTCGTACATATAGATTGTGTAGTATGCTTGTATGCAGTTGTGTTTCTTTTCTTAAGGCAATAATCATATACTCGTATACAGTTTTGAAATATAAAAGGTAAAAACTATGTTATGTTGTTGTTTTCGATCAAATCGCTGATCGATTACATGTAGATCGAAACATATATATATATATATTTTAACAAAATAACATAGTTTTTACCTTTTATATTTCATATTTTAACTCGTTGGTGAAGATGACTTATATACAGTTTTGTTTCTTTTCTTAAGGCAGGAATCTTCTGTAATCAAGGAAGCAAATCGTGCGAGAGCACTCAATAGTGCGCTTTACTTAGGAGCTGTTCCTGTGCTTAGTCTGGCTATGTTTTCCACGTATGTGATGACTGGACATGTCCTCAACTCCACCAAAGTGTTCACCGTCATTGGCCTGTTCTACACTGCAAAACTGTCCATGACAATATTTCTTCCAAATGCTGTGATGTTCCTCAGGGAGTCTTTGATTTCTGAAGAAAGGCTACAGGTACATGGTGGTAATATATATTTTATAATGCTTTATAAAGCTTTGTATAGTAGAAGACCTTTATTTGACTGTTCAAAGTGGTCCTTGCAATAAACATGTACATTATGTGCCAAGAAGGTGCAAAAGGCAGCTGTGTTTGTTTCACAATTTCTTGTCATCTTTTATCTAGTTTACAATTCTGTAAAAAAATCGTGATCGTAGGGGCACTTTAAGCCGTTGGTCTCCTGAAATGATATCAGCCACGGGGACTTAAAAGAACCCACACACTTGTCGAGGAAGAGTACATACATGTAGGGGCTTGCCCCTATTGATCGACCATGTCTGGTTGACTATGGTTTGCTATGGTCGACCATGGTCGTTTATGCATGATTATGCTCGACCACAGTCAATCTCAGTCGACCACCCTCAATCAAGGTCAGCCATAGTCGACTTCGCTCGATTTCAGTTGCACTTGACTGATCAATAGATACCAGCACACAGCCAATTGATCGGCTGTCCATGTATGATCACAGTCGACCACGGTCAATTGATCGGTCATTCACACTCGAACACGGTCAATTGATCGGTTGACCATGGTCAATTGGTTTGCGCTCAGCTGCTAGAATGGCCCACTCCAGAGTAGGACAACACTGGGAAATGGAGAAGTTTAAAATTAAACATAATATCAGCCCAGTTATGAGGGTTTCATCAATTTTTTGTGATTGAGCTACAACTGTATATCATTTTTGAGCTTCAGGATTACTTTTAGTGATGCATATATTCATCCTTTGCTAAATTCAGTGACATTTCTATAGCATGAGTAGTTTTTATGGGGTGGGGTTGCTGGCCCACGTCGAACCCTCCTCCTTTATCCAGGCTTGAGACCATCTGGCAATTCCTTCAATAAACATCCAGGTGGACATGCTAAAATGTATAACCTTTGTGCCACATTGAGACATTGTTGACAGCAATGGTTAATTTATTGACCTCATACTGGCTCTCAAGAAACAGTAACATTAAATTACTAAGACTATCCAACTGGAATTAGAATAAAATTGACTCAGTCAAATTAATAAATTTCCACTTATGTTTTCATCAGGTGAAATACATATACCTGTATAACTTTAAGGTTGTCAGAACATCATTCTTATCCATTCAGCCTTACTGGCCAAGTATGTACATGTATAGTATACCATATATAATACCTTATCCAATCAGTCTTACTGGCTAAGTATGTACATGTATAGTATACCATATATAATACCTTATCCATTCAGCC
>JAOBYG010110430.1:0-11109 GCA_025403545.1 Epizoanthus stellaris
CTGGCACTGCAACGCAATTACGTCACGTTTCAAGATGGCGGCGCGCGGAAAATTCAAGGCAAGAAATAGTGAAACTAAATTGCTTGGCATTAGCTCTGTGAAAAGAATTAGCGATTTTAAATTGCCAATCTTAACTAAGGCAACTAAAGTTTTATTTTAGAGCAAAAGTGTTATGCAGCCGAGGTTCTCCTTTACTATCGGCGGAAGTGTTTTTTTTTCACTGCAATACCATCAGATAGCTAACTTTTTAGTACATATCTAGATAAAGTTGTCATCCAAAAAGCCAATAACTGAGAACCGTTAATTGAACCAGGAAAACGTATTGGGGCACTTCAGTTATCCGGCTTCGATAATATACAAATACATACACATATGATACGCATACATGTAGACGTAGGTGTGTCAGAAAATGCGTGGTCATCAAAATGTCTTGTTGCTGTTTCACAGCAAATTGCGCACATAATTTAAAATAGTTTGAATCATTTGTCTTTTCATCGACTATGGAAACTCTTTGTACATTGAGGAAGTATCTAGCTGTCACTAGCTACACGAAACTCCTTTTATAAAAATCGTGCATATCGAAGGTGGACGTAACAATCTTCAACTTCTTTAAATTTATTACATAGCGATACATACCAACTGACAATGGAAAATACATTCACTCCTCAGATCTGGCAGAAGAAGGATGTAACTCACAGACGCAGTCCGACTACAG
The DNA here is from genome assembly GCA_025403545.1 of Epizoanthus stellaris. Lineage (NCBI taxonomy): Eukaryota > Metazoa > Cnidaria > Anthozoa > Zoantharia > Epizoanthidae > Epizoanthus > Epizoanthus stellaris. The sequence continues at coordinate 716 of JAOBYG010110430.1, forward strand.
CCCGACAACAAGCCAATCATCTGGCAGTCCAGAATGTTTGGAGATCGGTCTTTGGAAATGCGGCCAGTGCGGCAAAACGTTTGCTCAGCGCACACTGCTGCATGTCCATATTTGCCCGTGCGCACCGAAGAAACCCTATCAATGTGGGCACTGTCCTGAGTCATTTTCTCTACCTAATGATCTGCGCAATCACGTGGCAATCCACACTGGTGAAAAACCATTCAAATGTGGATACTGTTCACGGTCATTTTCAGGCGCAACAACACTGAACAACCATATAAGGATGCATACAGGCGAGAAACCGTTTGTCTGCGAGAGGTGTGGAAAGACCTTCTCACAGGGCTCCCAGCTCAGCAAACATCACAAGATTCCTGGTGACTGTATATAGAGAAAATGAACAGAGCAAAACTCCATATATCATCATAGCTTCTTGCAAAAAATATATATAGGTAAAAATACCATAAGTAACTTTAAAGCCATCGTTGTTCGACATGGACTTTCTTTCGCACCCTATTTATCAGGAATAGGAGTAATTTGGTTAGAGTGATTTTACTTAACCTTTGAAATAGATCCTAGAGTAATAAACTTTTGTTTTATTTTTTTCGTTTTAGTCTACTATAAATACTGACTGTTAAAGATTGTTTCACGTGTTAAGTGAAATCACTCTACACACTGTGAGTAGAAAGGGAAAGCGATGTTAGTACAACCAGGTGAAACAAAAGATTACCTTCTAGCTCAACGCGATGGAGGGGAAAGAGTAATCCGAATTGGCATTTTTCATTGAACTTAAAGGTGACGAAATTTCGAGTGTCAGTCAAACAGCTTGTTTTCCATATTATCTTAAAATAAAGAGTTCTTAAAATATCATCGACGACATTTCTATAATGTTGTTAAGAAACAGGAAATAAACGGCAGAAGTTTCATGAGAAACTTAAATAATATAACAAGTGTCACTTACTTAACACGCTATATTCCAGACTGTTAAACACATTTAACTATATCCTCCAAGATATGTGGTACATTTTAAAGAATTACGGACAATTCTTTTTATCAATCCACGTTTTACTAATTTAAATATTGTTATTCGAGTCGCATTGTTACCAAGGTAATACTCCGAGATATTACTGTTCCATAAAGCGTTACGGTGCGATATTCCTATATAGCACAGGTTATAACCTGTGCTATATAGGAATATCGTATGATGATCTACGAGTATTATAGACTCTTGTCTAAGCAGGAAATTACCTTCTGCCACCTTAAATGTGCTAGTATATGATCTACTAGTTTCTACAGCTATTTAAAAAAAGGTTGACATCTGCAAAGCGCAATACCCAGCTCTCAAAGCATGATGGGAGCTCATAGATTTCGCTAATTACTGCAAGATATTTGATCAAATCATCGGAAATGTTCATAACCATACTTTACTAACTTTTTTCTGTCTGTTTGGAAGTCAAAGGACGCTGCACAGTTCAAAATAGAGAGTCCCACAATTCCTTTGGCGCTCGGTATTACGCTTTGTAGATGAAATCTCTCTTGAAATAATGAGATTGATCAACGAAAAGTTGATGTGTTATGTTTTTTGCTGTGAGGGTGAAAGGTTCAAGCTGACGTTTCGAGTCCTAGCCCTTCGTCAGAGCAACCAATGGCGCTACTCCAATTTCGATCCGCAAATATTATCCAAACACAATATAAACCCCAACTTCACCCACAATCCCATCTTTTGCTATGACGAAGGGCTAGCGCTCGAAACGTCAGCTCAAATTTTCCACCCTCACGGCGAAAAACATAACATCAACTTTTAGTTGATCAATCCCATCATTTTGCGTACTCGCCGACGTAGAAAACCTGGTTTTTATAAAAACTAGTTTACCAGAGCTTTCTTGAAATAGCTGTATAGTATATTACGGCTCGTTCATTATGTCAATTGTTTAAGATAAACAACAACAACAACAACAACAACTTTATTTACAAAAATACATAATTACAAGTTATTTTGCCGCCCGCGGCTTATTTATGAGAAAAAGATAATCATCTATAGTAATCAGAGTTTACAAATGCAATAGGTCAGTCATGTCTTAAGGTGGCTCGTACTTGTTTTCGATTTTTCTGTGTCATTGAATTTAGCAAGTGGCTCACTCATGTATCATGATAGCTTACTAACAGTTGATTGTTGGTGTTGGTAGAATAACTCTTCAACATATCAACAGTTGCGTTCATATTGTAATTGTGGTTTCCATGGCAACCCTACATGTCCCTAAATGTACCCTGTTTTATTAAAGTGTATTTTACACAAAAATGAGTCAGTGAAACTTGTGACAAATTTTAAAAATATTCTGTCAACAAATTTTGGCGCCACCTTAAATTTCTGAAAAGTTAAGGTAGCGCCAAAATTTGGTGACTTTTTTTTTCAAATTTGTCAAAAGTTTCTCCTTCGCATGCAAATAATAATAAAACAATAAAAAAAAATGAGGTTCACCGATTCGTTTTTGTGTAAAATACACTAAAAACAAGGTACATTTAAGGACCTGTAGGGTTGTCATGGAAACTACAATTACAATAAGAACGCAACTGTTGATACGTTGAAGAGTTATTCTACCAACAACAGCAATCAACTGTTAGTATACTGTCAGGATATGCGAGCAATCTATTTGCTAAATTTAATGACACAGAAAAATCCAAAACAGGGTACGAGCCACCTTACCTCTGAAGACAAACCAAACACATTGTATCACCTCTTCCCCTCACTTCCTTTCCGACTCTCTTACTCATTCTCAGTCTTCATTGTCATGAATCATCATCATTTATCATCATTCACTGTCATTTGCTATATCCATTACCCATTTTCCGGTGCCCGAAACATTCCTAGAGTTTTCTGTTGAGGAGGCGAAGCACAGCTCATGCTGCAATTCTTAATTAAATCTGAAGCAATTAAGACAATTTCTGACATCATTAGAAAATCCAAACTGGCAACCACACAATCCAAGATGGTGTATATGTGGCGTAATTGAAACCAATAATTCAAAAGTGATTAAATTGGCAACGATCTAGTCAATTAGCAATCCTGTTTTCACGTCATTAGCACTAATACTTCCGGAATTTCATCCTGTGAGGGTTGTTGAAATCATAGTAATTAGGAAATCTTTTAGCCTGGTACGTACGTATCTTAAATATTCCAGTAGTATTCGTTACCCATGGTAACACTAAAATAACAACTATGAAAAAGTGGATTGTTGCAAATGTATGTTTCCTTTTAGTTTGTATCCAAGTAATTCAAATTATGTAAAATTATCTCTCAACATGGGTTTGCAATTGATCAGCAAAAGGTTCACAATGAGTTTAGTTGGTATCGTATGTTGTTACCGTGAGGATGAACGTTTTTGTTGACTTTCGGGCGCTATAGCCCTTCATCTTTTGCTTTTGCTCTGACGAAGGACGACGGTCAAAAAGTCAGCTAAAGATTACAACTGTGAAAAACCTACCAAATCAACGTTTACTTGATCAATCCAAGTACTTACGGCCAACTCACCGATGCAGAAATTCTACTTTTTGGAAACTAGTCTTTTTTTCAATCTTTTGTAAGCGCATTGAGTTTTTTAAATGCGCAAATAATAATATTTTATTATTATTATTATTATTATTATTATTATTATTATTATTATTATTATCATCATCATCATCATCATCATCATCATCCATCTTTTCTGCATACATAGCTGCTGCCCAGATCTTGGAACCAGAGAAACAGGAGACTTCTGTGGTTCTACCCTTGTTAGGATTCCTGAACAAGACATGCCGAGCTAGAGGAAAACCTCCACCCACAGTTGAATGGCGGAAGGTTCAAGGCAAAGATTCGGAGGTGATAAAGAGAGGAAATGGAACTCAAGGTGTTCGGCTGATAGTTAGATCCATTGAAGAAAAGGATTTCGGTAACTACTCTTGTGTGGCAAGTAATTGGAACACAGATCAACACGTTGTACAGCTAAAGCAAGGTTTGTTGAGAGTTGGAGTAACATTAGGATAGTTTTTAACTACAGATTCACACAATTCTGAGTTGCACTGATGTCACAGAAATTAACTCGGCTTAAACCAGGGACAATAAAATGCTGCTACCCGTACAAGTAGAGACTGGAAAAGAAAAAAAAGCACAACTTGGAGAAACAAGCATGCGTATTTTGTAGCAGAGATATGGGGCAACATGTACATACACAAGAAAGCTTTTCATGTACATGACTGTATGTGTTAATGCAGCGGCTATGTTGGTTGATAACTTTTATTGTCCAGCATGATGGCCAAGACATTTTATAAGTCTTTGGCAAAGTTGGATTTCCGATCCAACCCATCTTATCTTGCTAGGGTTCCAGTGAACTCACTTTCAATGCTTTATCAAGCTAAATTATTTCAATTGGCACAAGTTTGTTGATTACCAGCGGGCAGGCCAGATGGATACGCTAGAGACTTGTGGTGATAAAATTCAAACACTATCACCTCCGATGCCCTTTTGATCTGAATATCTGTGGGAAGACTTAGATAATAGAAATAAAACATGTAAAAGACACCACTTTACAAGGTCCATACTTTCATTTTGAGTTTTTTTCTTGACATTACGTGCAACCCATGAATTTCTCCAAAATTTGAATGGCTTCTTCCTATTGGAAGATTAGTTGACAGACAGACAGACAGACATAAATTGTTAGCTTTATTGACATGATCATTTACGATATTGTCAAAGCTACAAGTTTTCTCTACACAATACAAAGTTACATAATTATTCAATAGTATTATTGCAAGTTGCTTATTTCTTACTTTGAAACTGTTATGAACAAACATGGAAATATCATGAAAACGTGATGGATTGTCAAGCTTTAAAACGTTTATAGCAATTTCCCTAGAAGACATAGTGGATATATTTAGTTCAAAATGGTCAATTATAGTAGTATACAATTGTTGTCGATGTCAACGATACGAAGTGCATTCACAAATAAAATGAATTGAATTATCGATTCGTTTTTATCATAAGTTGCTTTACCCATAATATGCAACGATTAATTCCAAATGACCTTAAATCGGTGAAAGTGAGGAGGAAGGTTGATGCACCCCCTCCCCCCTGCCCCTTCCCACTCCCGCGAGCGAGTGGGTGGGAAATTATCACCTGATAGCGAAGGAGTGGATAAATACTACCTGAGAGAGCTATAGAGAGTTAATGTTTAAGTTAATGTTTATATTAATTGCGAAACAATTAATTTAGATAGTTTTTCGACGTCATGTGACCTAATAACTGAAATCTTATTATTACTGTTATTATTATTATTATTTTTTATTATTATTATTATTATCATCATTATCAGTATTGCATTATTGTTAAATTTAAGTCAATAATTAGCTTTACATTCATTACACCATAATTAGTTAACGAATCAATTTGAGGAACGGTCACCAAAATTGGGTATCATTATCTTTACCCATTGAGGAGAAACCTGGGCGGCGAATACCATCCCCCCCCCCCGTCCTAGATAGGGTTAAGGGGGCAGTCTACATCAATTTTTGTGAATAATAATGATAAGTGAACAGTGTTTTGAGGACAAAAAACATAAAACACAACAAAAATGCGGACTACGAACCCAATTGTACACTTTCCGAATATAAGACCAGGTTGCGCCTGTCCATCTAATATGAAGTCTACAAATTTATATCTAATTTACCAAGAAAAACTTTTCATCCACATTTTATAAATGTATCTGTCAACTACGGAACTAAAACCAATGGAGCGGAATTTTAACTCTAACGTTTGATGCAAAGCAAACAAAGCCGTAAAAACCTTAGTTAACCCTGCAATACTTGGTTTTAACCAGACTGCAAAACGTAGAACACGTTCAAAATACTGACTGATAATATGAATAAGGAGGTGCAAAGTGTTTGTACTTACCGTAAAGAGGAGTAGTGACACTTGCTTTGGAGCTGCCTGCCGCGTTTGTAGCAGTACACGCAATCTTTTCAGGTCGACTACTTTTTGGAATAGCGTCAGGGTGTAGAGCGTTGTATTCGTCCCGATATGTCGTGGTAATCGGCCGACCATTTCGAGTCCAGTTGACTTTGAACGGAGTGTGACTCAGAACATTGCAGAAATACGCCTGATTTGTCTGGCCAGCCAACACAAAGTCCTGCGCCAGAAGAGTAACAATTGGTTTGCCTAAATAATGGTGATTAGAAGCAAAAACATCGATCCATATTATATATGAAGAAGTTCCTAATTTGGTATGTTGCTTTTACTTTGAGTCTAATATATATGTCATCACAAAATACAGCAAACGTAATATAGACCATAACATAAAGGAATGGGGAGGCGATATTTTTATCCCTTCCCCACTTCCATGATTTTCAAAACAGTTCAAAGGTCTGGTTTTAAACTTAAAATTAGTGTTATACAAATATATAGAAATGAATAAAATATTCGGTCTTTCCAGTTTATCAGTGGACGTAAACGTATGCTAATTCCAGTGCTTTGATCTATCACCTACTCTCCTACAAAGGGACTGGTGCATGGAATTGTAATGCCTTATGATTAAAACACAGCTGATTTGTAAAATACTGGGAAGAAAAACAAAAGCTGTTTGAAAACATTAGGAAAATGCAGGGGTAACGTATATTTTCGTCTGAAACTCAAACGTTCTCCTCGGACTCGAAATATGTTTCTCCCCGAGAGATAAACGTCTGAATAAATTAGCCGTTAATCTCGTCCAGTGACGTCACCAAGCTTGACCTTCATAGTGCATTTGTTTGGTCGGTTCCATTTTTTCATATTCAATTATTTCTAATTTTCGCGTTTGAATAATTCGCAATGCGTCACTACCTTTCAATATATTAAATGATAATTAAAGAAATCGACAAAACAATGCACTACGAAGATCTTCAATTTATTTAATTTATTTTTCTTCTGTTAGGGTGAAGGAATCTCGTATTAACCCCTCTGGGTTGTTAATTCCTACACCCTCCACTTTTTTTCTTATCTTAATGTAATCTCTATATGTATCAAACTGTGGAAATAAAAACTGTTCAACTGCTGTTGTTGAACTGGCGTAGTGACGTCACTGGACAAGATTAACGGCTACTTTATTCAGAAGTTTCTCTTGGGGAGACAAATCTTTCGAGACCGAGGAATACGTCCAAGTTTCAGGCTAGGTCATTTGTGCATTCCAGAGTCAATCATCTTCTTGTTTGCTAAGGTTGCGTGGAGATAACTCGAACTCATGTAAAACGACTTTTCAATAAGAGCTCCGGTATAACATATCCATTTCATTTGCTGCTCTGGACAGACTTTCAGCGGGTTTTGAAAAAGTGAGAATAGGTGGCATACAATTCATACACCAACCCCACCCCCTGGACGAAATGCAATCTTCACACCACTCTTTAGGTGGCATAGAATTCCTATATCATCCCCACCCCCTAGATGACATACAATCCTCACACCACTCCTTAGGTGGCATACAATTCATACCCCAACCTCACCCCCTGGATGACATACAATACTCACACCACTCCTTTAATGCTATACAATCTATACCCCAACCCCACCCGCTGGATGACGTGCTATTCTAACACAACTCCTTAGGTGGCATACAATTCACACACCAACCTCACCCCCTGGCCGACATGCAATCTTTACACCACTTTTTATTTAGGTGGCATACAATTCCTACATGTACACCGCCCCCACCCCCTGGATGACATGCCTCACACAACTCCTTATTTGACATTAATCTATCTGAGAAAGCAGTACCATTGATATGAAGCAATTTTGACTCGAATCTGGAGAAAGATCCAAAAGTCTTCTCACAATGAAGATCTTCAAGTAAATACGGCAATGCCCCATGATGGTTCATATTTGAAGCCCCTTGTTTTTACCATCTAAACAATCAAACACAACCATGTATAATTCTGGTGAAAAACCTACAGTAAGAACCTGGCAATTATGTTATATTCATTTGTTACTTACCTCTTGGCAAAGGCTTGTTAGCGTCTGGAATAGAAGAGAGATGTCAATAATTACTTGTTAAAATTTGTAAACCTTTACAGAACTAATTCTAACAAAAATACGCCTCATAGGTACGTTACTACCGTTGCGTGTCGTGTAAATCGCATACCCAATGCACCCGTTCTTCATCTATTAACTCGTAAGTACTCTCTTGGAAGTCACGAAATCCACATACTTAGTCTATTCGTTCGATGGCTTGCAATCGGTAACCCTAACCCTAACCTAACACCATTTTGATTGCATGTAACGAAGCCACATAGCCATCCATGCATTGCATATCATATGATCTGTTTATCCACCCTAACCCTTAGATTATGCACAATCCACATACCAACCAAACCGATTTGATGCCATGTAACTCAAATATCTTTCCCATTCCTTGCATATCATATGATCTTTATTCCTGCCACCCCTTCGATATTATGTAATCTAATTACCGATCCTAGCGATTTGATGCCATTTAATTCTCACAATCTTCCATTTCCTTGCATATTGCACGATCTCTATACATACTCCATACATTAGTCGACATGTCATCCTCACAACAGGCCTTATGTGGCATACAATCTATACGCCAAACTCACCCCCTGGACGATATGTAATCGACACACCACTTCTTATATTGGATACAATCTATACACCAACCTCACCCCCTGGACGACATGCAATCGACACACCACTCCTTATATTGGATACAATCAATACACCAACCTCACCCCCTGGACGACATGCAATCGACACACCACTCTTTATATGGTATACAATCTATACACCAACTTAACCCAGTTGACGACATGCAATCCTCACACCACTCCTTATATGGGATACAATCTATACACCAACCTCACCCTCTTGATAACATGAAATCATCACACCAGTCCATAGGTTGTATACAATCCATATACCAACCCCAACCCCCGGTTGACATACAACCTCACACCACTCCGTAGGTGGCATACAATCAATACACCAACCCCACCCCCTGGATGACATGCAATCCTCACACAACTCCTCTTATGGCATACAATGTATACACCAACCTTACCCTTTGACGACATGCAATCCTCACACAACTCCTCTAATGGCATACAATGTATACACCAACTTTACCCCTGGATGACATGCAATGCCCTCACCACTCCTTAGATGGCATTAATCTATACACCAACCTCACCCCCTGAACGACATGCAATCCTCACACCACTCTTTAGGTGGCATACAATTCCTACACCGACCCCACCCCTGGATAACATGAAATCCTCAGACAACTCCTTATTTGGAGTTAATACATACACCAACCCCACCCAATGGATGACATACAATCCTCACACCACTCCTCTGGTAACATACAATTCCTACATCACCCCCACCCCCGGGAGGATATGCAATCCTCACACCACTCCTTTGGTGGCATACAGTCCATACACCAACACCAACCCCTGTATGACATGAAATCTTCACACCACTCTTTAGCTTGCATACAATTCATACACCAACCCCTCCCCCTGTACGACACACAATCCTTACACCACTCTTTAGGTGGCATACAATCTATACACCAACCCCACTCCCTGTATGACATGAAATATTTACACCACACCTTAGGTGGCATAAAATTCCTACACCAACCTCACCCCTTGGACAATGAGCAACCAACCTTTAGGATAACTCCACTCTTTGAGAGTGTGCAATCCATATAACAACCCTTCCACTCGGATGCCCTGTATCTCATTTCCTTTGCTTCTCACCTTTACACTTGGTGCTGCCAAGGTCCCTCCTACGGCAGATCTGATTTGCGCCACAATTGTCCGCTGTTCGACACTCCTGGTGACCATAAACTGGGAAGCTCTCCTCGACATACCGGTAGATCGTCCCACAGTATTCGTCGTTGTGCTTGTGACCAAGAGCAGAATTCACTACAGAATTGTATGTAGATTACAATCCATTTACAGAGGGTCATAATCGCAAGTGGGAGGAGGATGGGGGGTACTTAACTGAAGATTGGGTGGGTGTGAGGTGCCGCCCAGACTGTCAAATCCCTCATTCCTTTTATGTTAAATTTAGTTCGCGAATTTTCTATTCCCTGTTCATGACCTGAAGTACGAGACACACGCACTTAATGAATTTTATCAGGCAAGAATATAACAGTATACACTGTCTATGACACTAGCACACTTTTTAATGAATGTAAGTCCAAAATGATTGCCTTTCGGAGGTATTGCTATTATTGTTATTATTGTTATTATATTATTATTAATATTATTATTATTATTATTATTATTATTGTTATTATTGTTATTATTATTATTATTATTACATTATTATTACAAGTTGAACCGCTTCAAAACTATCCGAAAGAATAATA
>JAOBYG010110541.1:0-11109 GCA_025403545.1 Epizoanthus stellaris
TAAAAGAGACGAACGGGGGGGAGGGGGGAGTTTGGCGCAAATATGTTTTACCCAGAAGTAGGCATGCAAATTTTATTTTTTAAAATTCTTGATACTGTGAGAGAGAAAATGGAATCATGAGTTTGGCACAATTTTGTTTATCAAATTTAACAAATGGTCCGTCCCTATTAACAACAATCTTAAGGTAATTGAAGATAAAACAACAATAACGATATCTTCCGCCATCTTGAAAATGGGCAAACTTGCCATCAATTATTACCGTAAATGTATAGAAAATTTACCAACTTTGATCGTTTATATCTCCTTTGCTAATAATTAAACAGCAAAAAAAGAAAGCTTCGCTAAACAGCTACTGACACTGGCATGATTTTGGCTAAAAACATTTATTTCCACGTAAAGCGTCGGTAGTTATGGCAGTTGCAAATTTGACCCAATTCGCTTATAGGCGTCTCAGATTTCGATCAATAACAGATATTTATATGGAATTTAGACAGTTAGAATTCAAGATATCTGTGGTTACAGTTCTCCGGCCTTTCGACAGCATGTTTTGACATTAATTTTAGGCCAAGTATTTACTTGATAAAATTTCCATTTTTCCCATCCGAAGAAATTGAGTGGAGTTACAGTGGATTAAATTTGAGACATTTCCCATACATTTTCTGTAATTATTCTCAAGTTTGTCTCATTTTCAAGATGGCGGAAATTACCGCGGAAAGATCTATTTACTGTTAGCTAAAATTTACTAAATTGATCTGTAGCGAAACACCATACCGGCCTCGCCTGTCCGAACAACGAATGGAGCACTGTAGTTCCCATCCTTGACCGTATACCCAAGAATCTGTACGACGTACGCCGTGTACTCCTCAAGTCCTGTTATCTCTTGACTGTGGATGTCATATCCAACGATCGTCCGTCGCGTGCGTGGCAGATTATCTAGCCTGACGTTTATTATCTTGGCTGTGGCTGGACCTTCTGACAGCACGTAGTACTTAATGCGAAATCCTCTTATTTTACCGTTTTCATGGATTTGTTCGATGTTTTCCCATTCTATCTTGATACTATTGGCACTTGTATTATAGACTGTAATATTTACCGGAGGATTACTTGGAGCTGAAAGACAACAGAAGATTATTGGTAAGTTACTGAGCTCACTACGTCAGCAAGATACGAGACAACAGATGATCCTTAATTAAAAATGAAATGAAGAGAAACAAGAAAGAATAGACACTGAAGTTATGCCCACACAGTCACATTATTGTGAACTCAAAGCTTTCGTTTTATTTTCAAAAACGTTTCTAGAGCAACATATATGATATATATATACAATGTTTCTTTTAAAAACTGAATTTCTAACGTCGACAACACAAGAGTAGGATTGATAAAAACATACGCAGATTAGGATGTTGTTGTGTTAAAGTACTTGTCTCACGATCAAAGGCCCAGACCATGACCGAGACGGCTCGAGACCTATTTTAAGAGCCGTTCCAGTGTCTGGTTTCACCGCCCCACGCGAACTCAACCAATCACAGACGTTCCAATTAACTTGAAGCTCACTGATTGGTCGATATTTTTAGAACGGCCCCAATGCCCCTCCTCTTATCGGGAGAAATGTACTTTAATTTGTTTTTGAAAACTCGTTCGCGGAGAGGTTTCTTGAACCCAAACTATTCGTCTTTAGACCAATTGCCAAGAAATCCTTAGTCGCTGTAACGTAGTTGACAAGACATTAGGGACTTTAAGCAGCTGGTACGGTAATGGCTAGGACTACGGCTGATGATATTCGACTTTCTAGTTCCCTTCTTTAGTTACTGTACCACGCATTCGATTTTATTGTTTTCCATTTCAAGGAGTTGGAATAGTAGGAACGAGGAACAGTAGTTTTGAGGGCGATTGAATAATAAGACGACTTTGATTTCTATGCTCACGTTGACGTTGTCTACAAGACCTGAAACTTGGGCTTTCCATGTTGCATTTCTGCATATAACGGAAGAAAGGTGTTCAACTCCACGCATTCCCACGTGCAGTTATTGTATTCTGTAATTAAGTCTTGTTTTGTGCCGTTTTCATCCACGTAGCCGTACCAGCTGCTTAAAGTCCCTATTGTTTAACAATAATTACATAATGTTATCATCTATGCAGAAATAAATTATGCAAATTATCTGCTGCTTTAAAAAATAGGAGTTTCAGTGAAAAACTAGTTTAAAGTCAGATTGTTTTGGTTCTTTTCATCTATTTTGTTGGTTTTACTTGTAAAATAGTGTTTTTACGTCATTTGCTGAAAATCAACAAAAAAATTCAAAAATTTAAAATTCAAGATTCCCACTGGCTGCTACCATAGCAACAATAATTATTCAACACGTGGTTGTTACCATGGAACCTGATTAGCTATGTGTAAGCGATGTGCATGCGAAAGGTCTTATCTTTATCTGTAAGCATGTTAAAAGTCTTGGGGGTGTCCATTTGACCCCCCCAGGCTAATATGTTATGAAAAGTACCTTGGCCGTCCGAGGGTTTGGGATTAAGTATTTTTGTGTACCGAATCCAGCAAACGAAACTCACCGTCCTCTTTAGTGTGACAGAACAGCGGATCACTCGCATTTCCTTCTCCAAATCCATTGTAAGCTTTAATCGTTATATTGTATAATGAGAACTCTTCCAGTCCAAATACGGTGGTATTATAAGACGTGCGCTCGCTGACTGTTAGCACCCGGGGCTCATGGTTTGAATAAGCTATCTTGATGAACACGTAATAGCCTAACACGTTGCCATCGGGATCTGGGTGGCTGTTGTTAACAGGCTTCCAAGATATACTACAAGATGTAGGGGTGCTTTCACGTGTAGTGAAATTTGTAGGGATCTCGCCAGGTGCTGAAAAGAAGAAGAATTCTAAGAACATATATATGTAGCACATTAACAAGAAAGGGGTCTAATGGACTAGACCATATTTGAATATTTAGATCGTCATTTTCGGAGCAACTAATGACGTAACGAGCACCATATCGTATTTCTTTGCCTTCATCCTATCATGTTTAACTGTGAGACCTTAGTTAAGTCCATCAAAACAACTCTTGCCAAGACATATGGTGGAAAAAACAGAGTTTTCTTAAAATACGCTAAAAACGCCTATTATGATCTAAAACGCTGATCTATGGCTGTCTTATAAGCTGATGTGGATCGTATAGTACGGCCTTAAAATCGACAAGACCCCTTTCCTGTTAACGAGTTAGATATGTATCGCTCACTTGGCCTTAACGTCATTGCGCATAACGAAATTATGCATCACACAATTCGCGAGAGTTATATGCCTTATCAGTGATCAGTTTTAAATTAAGGAGATATCAAAACATATACCCTTTAACCAGACCCATTTTGGAATGGGGGTGAGTTGGGGAGGGGTGCGACGTGGGAGGGGAAGAGACTGGAGCCAAAGTCCATAGTAAACAGCCTTGACGTTTGACAACAGCAACAGATCGTCGTCAGAATTTCACCTTGGAATGTTGTCGAAATGTATATTTCCTCATTTTCACTGAATTCTTGGTCCTAAAGCCAATTCATCAATAACTCGTGAAAGGTAGCTGCCATTTTCAGAAGGTGGATAGTTGTGCGCAAGTGCAGTAACCTATTTGAAATTACAACAGGGGCTAATATCGTTCCCAGAGCCCACGTTCTTTTTGGCCTGGGGCGTGAAACGAAGGGTGCTGAGATAATCCACACGCTAGCGCATGTGCATTGAGGAAAGGTACAGCGTTGACAGGCCATCAGTCCGCGTATCGCAGATTCTCTCCATGTCGCAGGCCTTTCACCAATCAAAAAGGAATAATTATGAATCGTATAAGTGTGGTTGGCACAATATGTCAGTGTGGTTGGCTACGTCGATTAGATCTCTGAAGGCCCCGAGTTTAATTTCCTGCCTTGCCGAGGTTTGAATTATTTGTGCAACCTTCTTTCGCCACACCGTCCGTGGTGACCTGTTGGTCTCCTGAAATGATATTCAAGGGGACTAAAAAGAACCTACACACCTGTCGAGGTGTAGGGGCTTGCCCTGGTATTCGGAGCTGTGGTGTGAGGTCACACATGGACTGTATAGTGGCTGCCAGAGGCGCCTTCATCTTCTGTATTTAAAGCAGGAATTGACAATACTTTTATGATAACATGGTATAGTCCAACTTACGTGGCAGTAGCTTGTCATCAGTTACAATGTTGATCTTACTACTCACTGGTCCGGTCTTTATAGTGAACGCCCGAATACTGATGGTATACTCGGTAAACACTTTCAAGCCTTTCAGCACAATTGAAGTTTCAGATATAGGCACGGAGGCAGTTTGGGTGGGGCCCAGACTTGTATTAACCGGGCCATAGAATATTTTGTAACCTCGTAGTATTCCAGGAGTTAAACTAGCAGTAACAGGTGGATCCCACTGGATAAAAATGGAGAGCGCACTGATGTTGTGTCCCCTCACGTTGACCGGAGCAGACAAGGGTGCTGTAATATAGTTATACATTACATACATTAATACAAGAGGTCGAAATGTGTAATATTTTCAGGAACCCAAAATCAGGGAGGAGGGAAGGAAGGAAGGAAGGAAGGATGGAAGGAATGAAGGAAGGAAGGAAGGGGGCGGTGGAGAGAAAAATTCCAATTTTCTGTTCCTAGATTATTATTATTATTATTATTATTATTATTATTATTATTATTATTAGATATCTCCTAAACTAAAAAGACAAATATAACAATAAATGTATTACCTGATATAATTTCCGTAATAAAATTGCATCCGACTAAACTCCAGACATTTACCAAACAAAATTGGGCAAACAAGTGAATAGGGGTACTCCACGCATCCCATCACATAACCCAATAAAATCGGGTCCTTGAGCTGCAGAGCTCCAACGTTTTATCACTTCATTTGGAGATACATTAGATAATCGTTGTATTTGTTCACTCAGGAAATCCGGATAGATAATGAGTGAAAAGGTGGCACAGCTGGGAATTAAACCCGGGTCTCCTGTTATTAGTAAGATGCCTTTTAAGGCATTCAAACCACTACACCTCTGAGCCCCACGATGCTTCCAATACAGTAGGGTTATCATTTAACGTTGGATAGCCAAGCTCTTGGGAGATGTCAAGCACGCACGCACGCACGCACGCACACACACACACACACACACACAATAATGTTCACGTACCATCTTCTGCTGTTGACACAGTGATTTTGAGACTGTAATTGCTGTAGCCAACGGTATGGGCTGCAATGGCGATGGAATAGTTTCTAAACTTCAATAAGCCTGTCAAATGAGACCAGGTTATGTTGCCTGGTAACACTTGGCTGGATTTGTTCTGTCCGAGCGCACCACCGATGATCCAGTATTCAACTTTGTAATGTCGCACTACACCCCGTCTCTGATCCTCGGGAATTGGGGACCACTTAACCATAATGCTTTGCGAGCTTGTGTTATGACCCGAAACATTCTGAGGTGGAAGACTTGGAACTAAAAGTAAACAATTGATTTATTCACAAAGGTGAAGGCTTTAACAGGAAACACAAATGAATTAGAAGGATCAATGGTTGGCTACTACAGTCGCTTTTAACAAACAACGTTCTTTCATTTATTGGTAGAATAATCGATCAATCGATCAACCGATCAAACAAGCAAGAAAGCAATCAATGATATAATCAATCAATCAATCAACCAATCAATCTATCAATCTATCAATCTATCAATCTATCATTCTATCTATCTATCAATCAATCAATCAATCAATCAATCAATCAATCGATTAATCAATCAATCGATCAATCAACCAATCAATTAAATTAATCTACGCCATTCTACAAGTTTCTGTAAAGCCACTTATTCACTTTTCCGTCTTGGAAAAGTTAGTTTCTTTTAGTTGCTTATTTAGTGGTATTTAACCATATTATCCATCAATTTATTTCATCACTTTAACATGTACAATTACAGTTTCAGAAGAAACAATTGCAATAGTAGTGATGGAGAATCTACTGGAAAGCAACAAGTTTTGCTTATAGATAGTAGATCCTATTACAGATAGACTGTAAACATAGAACATTTAATTTTATTAAATACAACCCAATGGTTATTGAATTTCAAGCAATTTGATTGGTTCAATACTTACTGGTTATTAGGTGATATTCATGAGTTTGACCTTATATGGAAAAACAGGTGTTTTACTTCCAAATCCTCCTGCTTTACACTTAATTCCGCTTGGTTTACACTAAATTCCGCTCGGTTTGCACAAAATTAGAAAGAAAAAAGTATGTTTTCACTTGGTATTTAATAAAACAATTATTCCACTCACACTTGTTGGATATGAGATGATTACAACCAACTCGACGCTGCGCGCCTCTTTGGCTACTATCACCTCATATCCAACGCGTGTTCGTGGAATAATTGTTGAGTAATTACATTACTATAAAAGTAATATTGAGAGGCGCTATCTACTCGATTAGTTATTGGAATTTTAGTGTAATAAATATTAAGCAGTAAAATGTAACGAAATTTTCGGTAATTTAAGATCGTTATATTTTAACGAGAAAAAAAGTACAGATTCCATTGATTCCAGATCGGTTTGCAAGCATACCTACCATCTTCAAGAGTTGTGCAAACTGAAGGGTCGCTGACATTTCCGCCACCAACCGATGTAAAGCCTTGAAGCTTTACCTGTGCAAAAATCAACAATGTATTAGTTAAAAAGGTCTTATTAGCTACGTTGGGCATCGAAAATAATTCAAATGAAGATATGAGATGAAAGCAAAGACTTTAGTATTATAATACAATGTTTATTATACCAATATCGCAGATAAAATCTTAATTACCTCGGTTTATAATTTTCTACAAAATACAATAAACTAAATTGCTAAATTTGGGATATCGGGGACTGGACCAGCTTATAAAAGGATTAAAAATACTAATGTATGTTTTCATAGGGAGAAATGTTCTAAACATTATGTTTATCATTTCGATTCATGTTATCGTGTTGTTTCGTGGCTGTGAAAGCTTTAAATATGTTTATTGGTTAGGAGAGTAACTTAAGGCTCAGTTTGTACTAGGAAACATTTGTATGATTTGCAAAGCAATTTGTCAGAACCAAAACTAAGTGAAAACGATATTGTTGGCAAACCAAACAAACCGACCAAAATGTTGTCGAGCGCTACCAAACATTAAAGGGGCCGAAGTCGTGTTATGATACAAATATTTCGTTTCGTCTCCAGTGCAAACGTGATTACTACAATAGAAAAAAGAAATAACAAAATTGTTACATTTTTAGGTAAAGGTAAATCAAATTTTTCGTCGTAGTACAAGCACGGCCAAAACTGTCAATGAGTGATCCTTGTCTGGGTCCTGAGTCGTGAATAGCTTCTTTTGTTTTCAAAGTGCAATGGCTTTGTGCCACAAGTTATCGAAATTGCATTTTTTTTAGTGGCTGCTAAGTTATGACGTCATTGGTAAGCCATCTCTACGTCGTTTCGCCCTTTTATTGTTTTTACAGTTTTACCAGGAAGCGAGATTCTTTGGAATTGTTCCCTGCACCTTGGCCTAGTGCTGCGATCGGCAAACATCATTTGCATCATTTGGTTTTCAGATGTAGGGATTAAGGGACATTTAATTGTGATAAGAAAAAATGATAATAAATAAAATAAATACATATCTGAAGTAAACTTTTAAAAATTTGATTTATTTATTTAAAAAAATATGGTTGTTATTCATTGAAATAACATACGAACACTCTTTTAAGATTTTGATGCGATTTTCAAAGAGCAACTTTATAATTCCCAAATTTTAGTACCCAAATCCAATTTGGCACAATTTAAGATCAGTTATTTTCGAATGATTAGTGTCTTGTTCACACGTTTCTTTCCGACAACACTGGTAAAAAGAATCAAGTTTACAGCAAAAGCTGGAAAGATTTCAAGATTGTATATTCAAGATTACAAGAGTTTTATGCGTATCTAGCTTGTAAAGTACAGTGTGATAAATACAGGAAAGCAAATACAGGGTAACCTAAAAACAATGATAGCTATACTGCTTTTCGACATAAAGTCAAAGTCTACTCGACAAATACTTCTAAGGAAAAAAATAACAGCAGTATAGAGCAGACTGGCATGAATGCCGAAAAAGTCCTGCCTTGTCTTTGTAATGTCTTTACTTTGTGATTCCATTGGTTAATCAATTTACTTCCAGTTAATCACAAAAGGAAGCAATAATACTACTGTTTCTTAGCCAATCACGCTTCAGAGTAATGACAAGACATTACAAGACAACACGTACGTGCACGCGTGCACTGCATTTTGGCGCCACAATCTTGCGACGCGCTCCATTTTCCCGCCACCTCATTGGCTGAATGTACTGCTGAATTTAATGTATTGCAAAATTCGTTCTATCTATAAAAAACAAAATATGGAACATGGAAAATATAACTACAGTGAATAAATATAGTTTATAGAAATATAAAAGCAAGTGTTATATTTCCAAATAGAAGCATATAGTTTCGGCCATTTGCTTTTTGAGTTTCCTAAATGACTGATATCTATATATTATGTATCATAAGAAGTTGAATTCCATAGTTTTGCTCCAAATGTCAAATCAATTTCATTGGCCTTTTCCCATATTAGATTATTACTGTAGATCGATTTTTGTTCCAAATCACACACCTTCGCATTCTTGGCGTTGATAAACAATGTACCGACTTTTGCCAAGTAAAACAACGTCAAAATCCTTTTTGTATCTGTGCAAACATTTTACCAACTATTTAGTCTTTGTGAATAAATACCGATTCTTGTACACCCAACTGATTAATCGAATGCAGCAATTCTTCATTTATTGAACAGCTGGCATCAGACTGCCGTCATATTGGCAAATTTTGCTCATACTAGTTGGTGTGAAGGCAGCAACGCGGTTTTCTGAACCTCGAATAAATCTAGAAAATAAGCGAGCGACTTTAGTTTTGTTAAAGTTGGGTGTTTGTTGTTCTCCGCCCTATTGTTATAAAATTGTTGCTCCTATAAGAAGAGTTGGATGTTGTTAAATACCGCTACTTTTGGAGCATTTTACAACTAAAGTTTTCATGGATATCCACAATACATTTTTTATGTACGTTTTTTCCAATATTCTTGGGAATATGCTCGATAAATGTACATGACAACAATCACATCTAATATTTAGCTTCGTTCGATCAAATTTGCTGCATTTGATACATTTTGAAGAATACAAAACTTGCGTAGAACTCCAAGAATGTAAAAACTAGAAAGTGGAAACTGAATGTGGAGATATATATCGGTGATGACAAAGTTTTGATTTACTAAAACATATCAGATTATAATTTTCAAGTGCGAACAAATGGATAACAAAAATGTGTTGCTGCATTTGATCAATGGCTGTATATAGGTAAAACAATACAAAAACAAGGTACAATTTTTTTCCATATCATGGTACAAAATATTCCACATCTTCACATAAAAGTTGAAAACGTTTCCACATTAGGTATCAGAAATTCCACATAAGGTATAAATTAAGGAAGATATTTTCAAGGATCCTTACCTCGTAATGACCATATGGCATTAAGTTTTTCAGCAGAGTTTCTGTACTGTGAGGGCAATGAAGGAAGTTGAACTTGCTCCAATATACAGCACCAGTTTCGGATAACTTTGATAAACTCATTCTGTAGCCAAGGATCTTCCCGTTGCGATGTTGAATAGGAATAGCCCCAAACACCAAAGTACAAGATGCTCTACTAATGTTCCTGAACTTCACATAACTTGGAGCGGATGATGGCACTACGAGAAAAAAGAGACAGTTATGTATTATGAAATGCTAAGATAAAATATTAGAAGTACCACTTAACAAAAATAAATCTCTCTCATGTTATAATACCGTTTTGATTAACTTCACTCATAGTGTCAAGTAATAATACTTGATTCTTAATGTTATTTTGCCGGCGAACCTTGGCATCGCTTGTTTCAGTTCAACATTAAATTGATTTCCTAAATTAAGTTTTTACAAGTCGACTAAAGCGGGCAAAAAACAAAAGTATCAAAATTATAACTGTAACGGTATCATTATACAACACGAGACGTCAATTTGTCCAGGTATTCTGTACGGTTTCACACTCATAATGTTTAGCACGTACTGCACATTTCGCACGCTAGGGTTGGGGTGCTTGCTAGAAATCGCATTTTATTACTGCTTCCTTATTATACTAGTTTGTATATCATACGTGGGAGGATATAGCCAGTCAGAAGGCTGGAAAGTTGTTGCTTGTGTGGTGATTGTATGCAATGATGAAATCAGGGGATAGTTGCATAATTGCTTTCACGTAGAATAACGTAAAAATCATAGGGTTAGGGTTAGGGTTAGTGTTTTCTCGATCGTAAACATAAAAATAATAAAACTGACTTGGCCAAATTATTAAGTTGTCTTGTGAATTTAAGGAATCTTAGTCTAAACAAAACATCACACAAACTTCCCCCAATATAGCGATGTTTCTCGTGTCGTCATCCATTGTTATTAATGTGCCAACCAGAGAT
Organism: Epizoanthus stellaris; assembly: GCA_025403545.1. Classification (NCBI taxonomy): domain Eukaryota; kingdom Metazoa; phylum Cnidaria; class Anthozoa; order Zoantharia; family Epizoanthidae; genus Epizoanthus; species Epizoanthus stellaris. The sequence continues at coordinate 10,548 of JAOBYG010110541.1, forward strand.
CTATTGGTTCTTGAAACAATGAGGTCTTTTCAAATTGTGGTTGGCACATTTGTATTTCAATGGCAATGTTTACAAACAAGAAATATCGCTATAGTGTGTCGTGCACTCCGAATTCTGTTTATTACCAACCTCCCTCCAAAGTAAGGCACGTCACTCCTTTCCACTCTGTATAGTTTCCAGGTCCTTTAGACGTGAAGCCCGCCACTCGGATGTCGTAACTCGTGTACATTGCCAGGTTGGTTAGTTTAGTAGAGAAAGTAGTAGAATTTGTCGTATGGTTTGTCATGTTACTGGGGTGAGTTCCAACACGTCCATAGAATACTGTGTAACCTCTCAGTATCCCATTCCAGTGAGCGGAAGGAACTGGGCCCCAGTGCACTACACACTCCGTTCTACTAACGTCGTCTGCAGTGATATTTTCTGCTGGAGCACTGGGAACTAGAACGATAAGAGTAGTATCGATTCCAAATACAATACAATATAATACAACACAACACAACACAACACAACACAACACAGCACAGCACAGCACAGCACAGCACAGCACAGCACAGCACAGCAC
>JAOBYG010110652.1:0-11108 GCA_025403545.1 Epizoanthus stellaris
CCCCCGCCAAACGTTGCTGAAAGTGGTACCACAGTAGAAGCTTGTCCTGTAAAGAAGCATTGCAGGATACTCAACTAATGACAGAAAATAGCCATTTCGACAACAACACACACGACTCTGAAAACAGTTACCGTCACGAAGTCACTGAAACCGTCGGTGCATCTCTTTACGTATTACGGTTAACTGAATATATGGATTAAATGCCTGTAGAAAGACATGCAGATAAAAAAAAACACAAGTATACTTGTGCTTGCTAAATGTTGTCAGGAAGACTTGCAAATAAAGGACGCTGATTCGTCAAAGTACACGACTGCATTCGTGTGTTTATACGTGATAATGTGAAGTTATGGCGCCGGAATAACACGAAACACGTTATCTGGTCTCGTTTCACACTAAGACGAATAACCTGTCTGACGAGTTATTCGTCTATACGAGTCATCCGTGTCACGTGTGAGCGTGGTTGGCAAAGTCGAACGTCTGAGATTGGTTGAGTTCGCGTGAGGTGGTGACTGAACCAGACATCGGAACGGCGGTTATAAATAGATCTAGAGCCGTCTAGGCCTTTGTCTCCGCCTTTATATCGTGAGCCAAGTACTTTAATGCAAAAAATCAAAATGCTGTCATTGGTCATTTACCAATGATATGTATAGCATTTATAAACAATATGGAATACCAGACATGACAGAAAAACTGCTCCGTTCCGGTAATCTAAGATGCCGTGATTCGGCTCACTGTACTTCGGTCTACACCAAATGCTTGCAAATCAGCTTCCCCCCTTTTGTTTACGTTCAATGTCATATTTCTATTTTATACCTATTGAGAGTTCCTTAAGTTGAGCGGAAAAATCGCCAAAGGCTCGAAGCAGTGCCGACACGCCTTCTCTATCATTCACCATCATTTGCCATGATTTGCCATCATTTACAACCCTTCTTCGACTACGTTGCCTGCCGGGAGGAGGCAGATAGTTAACTATTCCAACTACATTAGAAATGGTCTTGCTATAACTTGGTACAGTGAATCTAGACGGAACATCAAAAACAACTGGAACAACAACAATGCAAGTTAATACAAAATATTAAAGTCTCTTGTAATAAAATATAAAAGACATATTGTCTTGAAAAAAAAACTACGTCTTGTTTACTGCCAGCCAGTATAAAGCAGCGGGTTATTTCCAACAACACTCAGCAGCGCCGAGATCTGTTCGCCAAGATCTGTTCGCCAAGATCTGTTCGCCGAGATCTGTTCGCCAAGATCTGTTCGCCGAGATCTGTTCCCAGGCGGTTTGTTAGTTGGGGTGCGTTACGCCCACCAAAACTGGGCAGGGGAAGGAACTGCTCTGGGCGCAGTGTAGATTTCTCATAATTAGTCAACCTTCAAGTGTATGGTGTCTAGAAGAAGCATGTGTTTCCTTTACTGACCGCCACACTGAGCACTCGGAACGGTCCAATCGCGTCTCTTGTTTCTCGTCTTTACTTGTGTTAGTTGAATGCTTGGAGAACAACTCGGCAAGCCCATCGGTTATTTCTGGTCTTTACTTGTGTTGGTTGAATGCTTGGAGAACAGGTCGGCGAGCCCGTCTGTTGCTTCTGGTCTTTACTTGTGTTGGTTGAATGCTTGGAGAACAGGTCAGCGAGCCCGTCTGTTGTTTCTGGTCTTTACTTGTGTTGGTTGAATGCTTGGAGAACAGGTCGGCGAGCCCATCTGTTGTTTCTGGTCTTTACTTGTGTCAGTTGAATGCTTGGCCATGGAGAACAGGTCAGCGAGCCCGTCTGTTGTTTCTGGCCTTTACTTGTGTCAGTTGAATGCTTGGAGAACAGGTCAGCGAACCCGTCTGTTGTTTCCGGTCTTTACTTGTGTCGGTTGAAGGCTTGGGGAACAAGTCGGCGAGCCATCTCCATACATGGAAGTTGCAGTACAACAGTGCGTATCCATGTGCAGACCTGGTCTAGCATGTCACCTCCTGTTCTGCTGTTGAACAAAAACGATAATAAATCATACGAATGCAACTGACAAGTAAAATAATTTATCATTCAATTCACATTTTTCCTCGTTTTGATTGGTTGAGCAAGTAATAAGTCACCTGCAAATAAATGCCTGTAAATAACTGTTTGCTCATGCGCATTATACCACGAGTGTTTTGCTGCAAACAATATTGTGCTCATGCGCAGTACTGACAGCTTTAAGCCCTGTGGACGATGGCTGCTCATTTTCTCGCTTCCAGTGTGTGTCGACTAAAGTTGTCATTAAGAAGTTCTTGTTGGTGAACAAACTCAAAACAGTTGAATGATAAAACAATTATTGTACAAGTTATAATTTTGCGCGCTATGATTGGTCAATTTTAGGTCCGTAAATTACGCTACAGCCGGACCCAACATAGGGAATCATAGCGTCCAGCCATGTAATAACACTCTTATTAACCTCGTTTGCTCGGTCCGTACTGTAAGTTATGGAGCCTCGGTTTTTTTCTTCCCTCTTTTGGCCCGCGTGTTCCACGCTTGGGCCATCTTACGGAGAAAAAAACTCGGTCCATAACTTACGATACGGACTTCGCACTCGATTGATAAGAGGTATTTACGAGTATCAACACTAAAACAAGCCTATTTGAGTCCCGACATAAAAAAAACTCCAAACATTTGCAGTTTTACATTCTCGCTTACCGGTATCTGGGGTAACAGCCTCAAGCACCATGTAGACTGGACATCTGACACCCAGACTGGATCCATCTTCCTCCTCACTCTCCCCACCCCCGTTATCTTTGTCACCACACATTTCATTACCTGGCGACACAAACGTAGCTGTTAGTAACGTACCCAGCAGTAAAACAATACCGTTATCTGACAATTATTCCATGAACACGCGGTTGATATGAGATGTTGTTACATGATGTGTAAGTCTTGGCTGAAATAGAGTCATCTCATTGAACAGTTCTGCTTGCTTGATGATTTACAAATGGACTGCGGTAATCAAATCCGGGCCAACGATCTATAACTAGTTGTGGTCTGTTTAGTTATGGACCGTCGACCCGGATGTAAACAGCGCTACTGCAGCTCATTTTTTATCCCAAGCCTTATGCACGTGAACAGCACGTGTTCCTGACAAATCACTGGACTTTGTGCCATTGATTTTGAATGTGTTCACCCTGTTTGAGCTGTAAGTTTCTTTCTAAAAATTTCACGGCAACATTTGTTTCTTCATAAACATTTTAACAATATAGAAAAGCCGCAGAAACGATGATATTCAACAGCCTTGTTCCCAGACCTCTCGCTCCGAGCCGATGGGGCCTGGTGACGAAGAGAAATTGCGAGACGTCTTGCAAAAAGCTTCTGTAAAAAAGAAAAAAGTCCCCGAAAAGTTTCCATTTCTATACACCACTTCAGCAGGATTTCAAGCACTTCTTACACAGATTTCCATTTGCGACTCTAGCCCTAGGGATTGGCAAATTAGATATTTTTTGTGCCTGCTGGGTAATGTGTGACAGTTTTTTTCGTTCAACATATTAAATAACTAAATGGCCGCCGGACAAGAAAGGTTTTTGCTAGGCATCTGGGATGAATTCATCCACTGACGTCACAGCAAACAAAAACTCCAAATAAGGAAGACGCATCCCAGAATACTGGCAACGAGGCTGGATATTCAACAACTACTAAACCATTCTTGTTCCCAGAGCATTGCTCGCGCTTCTAACAGTGCCCACGTCATGCTATCCAGCGGTATTTGCAGGCGATCAAAGGCTCTGGATTTCTCTACATCATTTCTTCAAAATCTTGAAGAAATACGTACTTAAACCACGAAAACCAACCACTTTCTAACGGTAAATTTGATACAAACGAGATACATCAATTCCCGTGTCCACGAGGCTTGCCAACCATTATCGTTTTATCAAGATTTGTGGCGGTTATTCTGTAATTTCTGAACTCGTCATCCGATCTTCAGCCGCCATGTTTGTTTTTTGACATTGTTATTTCAGCCAATCACGGACCTCAGAAAATCCAGAGCCTTTGATTGCCTACAAATACCGCCGGATAACATAACGTGGGCACTGTTAGAAGAGCGAGCAAGGCTCTGGGAACGAGAATGCTACTAAAGGACAAAGATTCTGAGCACAAAAAACAAGTGACGGCATTAAACTATAATATCTATAAAATGTAGCCTGCATCTGCTAAAAAAGTAAAGCTACAGCTGGAATTCTCAGTAAAGTTACAAACTAAGGTTCAATAATATACCGGTAGTGTCGGGCGAAATATCCAGAACCATATACTCTGGTGATACGCCAGTAGAACAGTCATCATCTTCCTCCTCCCTTGGACCGGCTCCAGCACACGCACTGCCATTCCCTGGGAATTAAACTGGGTTAGAACACAGATAGCTCAAGCTGCGAGTAGCTATACTGGGCGCCCGGAGTTTGATCAACATAAGCAAATGTATGGGACATGCCAAGACCAGGGCCTAGATCATTCGAGACCGATTTATAACTGCCGTTCCGGTGTCCACTGGTTTCACCGCCCCAAGCGGAACCAATCCCAGATGTTCCGATTAACTTCAAGCTCACTGATTGGTCGATACATTTGGAAGCAATAAAAAGCAATAAAATAATTCTATTTTTTGGATTGAACTGTGTGGTGGTGATTTGGCGTCTAGGGGCGATTTAGCCGTGCTTTGCACCAAAAAATAGAATTATTTTATTTCAGTATATTTGAGGGGCAATTTAAATTGGCCATACACTTGCAAAAATTGCGGATTTCCATCAATTTGCTTATATTGATCAAACTCCGGTAACCCACTATAATTACTCGAGTATTCTGTCACTAACTTCAAGAATTCGAGTATACTCGCAATGCAACGCACCACTTATCTCACATTTCGTCCGCCTGCCTGCCTACCTATCCCCTGTTTCCTCGACTTCTCTTGCTGTCAGGGTTTGATGAAGGGAACATTTGTTAAATTGGTCACAGAAAATATTCTTATCTCATAAGTTAAAAAGTTGTTACCACAGAAGCTCCATCTCTACAAACGTGCCAGTATTAACTTACCGTATTTCCTCTATTTAGCCACCTGGGGGCTTATTGTTTTCGTGCCTCTGGACTGGGGTCTTATTAGAAGGGGGGGGGGGCCTTATTAGAGGCTGGGGGCATAATAAATTTTCATATGTCATTTAGAAAGTCATAATTATCTTTATTCATAATTTTGATAGCTGGCAATGTCTTTCAACTGCCTGCCAAGAGAAAAAGATCACAAAGTTTCAGCAATTTCACAATAAATGCAATGTCAATGACTAAAATAAATGTATCTAATTTTGCAAAACTAAACAGTTTATGGTCGTAAAAGAAACGCAACAGTTATGCCCCCATTGGGAGTTTGGGGCTTAATAGAGGTTCGATGCTTAGTTAATTTTTGGCGTCTTAGACTGGGGTCTTATTTGAAGGGGGGCTAAATATAGGCTGGGGGCTAAATAGAGCTAGAGGAAATACGGCATTAGCTAGATTTGCGGATCTTACATCCTCCAGTGTAAAGGCGCTGTTACATGGTGCAAGGTTTGTGCTAGAAATATTATTGCGTTGAGGATGCACTACAGTAATGTTGCATCCATTTTAAGACAGTTGTGAAAATAAAATGTTGTTTTCTTCGCAGTTGAGGACTCTTGGTGAAGCGTCTGTTGGCACGCATCAACGGATGTAGTTTAAATAAAAATTTCGTAATCTGAGCTTTACAATAATGATATTAGCTCTGAAATCTAGAGAATAATGTCATACTTAAGCCTGCCGAGTACCTATCCTACTATGTGTGATTTTCACCGCATGTGATTAAAATTGCATGTATGCATCGCCGAAAGCCACACACACATGCGACAGCTGGCAACAATCACCTTCAAAGAAAAAGCCACCATTTTGATCATTATCATGTGATCGCTAGCTGGTCTCCTGTTGGAAAGCCGTGCACCTTTGCGATTTGATGTGATTACATGCGATAAAATCAAACATCTTTGATCGGTACGATTTTAAATTGCACGCAAAAAATCTCATCACAGGCAACCGCACACTGTGCAAATCAAGGTGCGATCATATGCGACTTTCATCACAAGCGATCAAAATCGCACAGAGACGCATAAGTGTGCGGCTGGCTTAAGTGTTTGCAGGCCACAGAGCTTTTTACTCGTAAGAATGTTTCTTCATTGCTGATAATATTTTCCCCATTATTCAACAAGTATAGAACTGCGAAAACTTAGACTTAAATCGACCAATCCAGTCAGGACTACAGTCAAAAAGTAGCAAATTAGCAATAAAATGTTGTAGGGTCGGCAATTTTGACAATCAAAAATGAGGGTAGGTTGGGTGACAGGAACCCCACATATTTTTTGGTTGGCTCAAATCACTTAGTTCTTTTAAGACATGCATTCGTATTTGGCAAAGTTTTAGCTTCCTAAGTGGGGATATACATTTCTAGGTTTCCATTTTTATAATAAGTTTTTACAGTTTTAATAAGTACTTATATAAAAACTATATAGGAGCTTAGCTATTAAAAGGTTATAAAATGTCACGATGGTTTTCAACCCTGATGATGGTTTTTAACCGAAAACGTTCGGACATTTTATAACCTTTTAATAGCCTACATAGTTTTTATATATCATATTTTAGCGATTATTATGTCTAATAAGTACTTCTTTATAATTCTTTTCCTCCGCAGAAATATAGCAAATTTCCTATACTGGAACAACTAAAAGCTGTGAAGCCATTGGCTGATGGAAGCCGCAGTGATTCTGTTTGAACATTGTTCCATCTCGGGCAAGGAAACAAAACTTATTGTTAATGCATGGCCATTATTTTAACCATTACTCCATTCACAAATATATCAAATGACATTTCTATCTGAACCCAACAGAACTGTTAGGAAGATCAATACCTTGACGTGTTTGGAAATGTGATCAAAAACTGCTGGGTTTTGCATACGTTAATTCTTAACCAAAACATAAATTGTTTGAGAATCTATATCAAACACTCGAAAGAGTGTTTCATCACCCAGCAAACACCTCGAACTTGAGTTTAAAAAACTCCGCTGTACGTCATTTTACAACTCTGTTCTCGCTGTTTGATATGTGATGAAACACTCCTTCTCGTGTTTGATATGTGACGAAGCACTCCTTCTCGTGTTTGATATGTGATCAATCACTCCTTCTCGTGTTTGATATATGATGAAACACTCCTTCTCGTGTTTGATATGTGATGAAACACTCCTTCTCGTGTTTGATATGTGATGAAACACTCCTTCTCGTGTTTGATATGAGTGATGAAACACTCCTTCTCGTGTTTGATATATTAATTCTTACCTGTGTTCTGCGTCGGTTCTTCCAAAGTCATGTATTCTGGTTGAGCACAACTTTCCTGATCGGGCACACAACCTAACGTTCCCTGCCCGGCCTGGGCAACTCCAACTACTGGATCAATTTTTACGTAACCATTGACTGTATTTCGCTTGGACTGGTCAGCGGATACACCTACGCCAACACGTGACGCCTGACGGGGGAAGAGAGGCCTCATGTAATGCTCATTCTCGGAAGACCCATCACTGTCTTCAGGCGCATGCGCTGATTCACAAACATCCTCGTAGTGACGTGACATGGAGCCTGGTAACAAGTGCGTCCTGGGAAGGAGGGTGGGCTTGGTGTAGCCTTCATTGTCCGACTCGTCGTGCTCCGTATCGCTGCACGTATGGTATATGTGCGCCATCTCATATTCCTCGTCGCTACCAACAGAACTGGCTGGATCCCGCTACATAACAAATAGAGCATACAGTTACTACACGGAACCTTTGCAACAACCCCCCCCCCCCCCGGTTGGCCCCACTCGTCCTGTTCCGTATCGCTGCATGTGTATGTTGGTATATGTGCACCATCTCGTGATCATACTCCTCGTCGCTACCAACTGAACTGACTAGATCCTGCTACATAACAAATAGAGAACACCTCGTCGCTACCAACTGAACTCACTGGATCCTGCTACATAACAAATAGACCACACAGTCACCACACGAACCCCCCCCCCCCCCTGCCCCGGTTGTATTACTCAGAGTTGTGCATTGTAGCACAAACCAGTGGAGGTATCATTCCAAGGGAGGAAAGCTACCACTGTCTTTAAGGTCTGATGTGTGTCCTCAATTCCTGGCTTTGTGGAGGACAACAGGATACAGATATATCTTCAAAAATTCGCTTTTTTCTAAAAGTTTGCAACCAAAAGCAGGTTCCGTTAGTATTAACAAGGGATGAACAGACCAACTGAAATGAATCAAACGCATTATTCTCGCTTATGTATGTCCATCAAAGTTGACCTTTTTAGAGGCCATATTTTGACCCTAAAGGAACCCTGAGTGGAAACACTTTGCTGGCAAAATGAAAAAACTTGTTAATTTGAATTACTCTGTGAAATTTCTTGGGTACAAAACCATCACACAAACGAGAACGGAGCGAAAACGTTTCCCTATTTTTGCACTTCGACAATCATGGGCCCGCCATCTTGGATTATGACGTCATTTGAGTTGCCGTTCTCAGGCCACGGACGGTGCACTTATCAAAACAAACAAGATGGCGAGGGAACTCTGGTAGACTAGTTTTTATAAAAACTTAGGTTTTCTACGTCGGCGAGTAGGCCGAATGATGGAATTGGTCAACTAACAGTTGATATGTTACGTTTTTCGCCGTGAGGGTGAAAGGTTTCTTTCAGCTGACGTTTCGAGCGCTAGCCCTTCATTAGAGCAACTCACTGACGTCATAATCCAAGATGGCGGGACCATGACTGTCGAAGTGCAAAAATAGGGAAAACTTTTCACTTCGTTCTCGTTGGTGTGATGGTTTTGGACCCCAAAGACTTCACAGAGTAATTCAGTGTAACAAGTTCTTTCATTTTGCCGCCAGCAAAGTGTTTTTCACTTCAGGATTCCTTTAGTCAAAGATTTTGGGCTTTTAACCGAAATGAAGAGACATACCTTCTTTGTTTCTCTCGTACTAAAACCAATTGCAAAATAAGCTACCCAAACCGAGTCCCTAGAACTCTTAACACGGTGCACTGCCATCATTCCTGTGCCGATACTATTAGTGACTGGTCAATAAGTAAAGGGGTAGGCCGGATCACAAGGGTTGGGTGGGGCATTTCCTGAGCCCTTCCAAAGGGGTTGGTCGTGCTCTTTCTAGAGGATGAGTTATCAGATTTTGACTCTTAACACGCTGCACACTGATTCACATAAGAAGGGCTAGACTTCCCAAAGGATAATACTCGCGGACTTCCAACAGCTTTGTCCTTCAATCACTGCATAAGTGCCATCTAAAAGACGAATCATGGGACAAAACTGGTCTGGTCTCTTATCACAAATTTACGAAAATCACTTACTTATCAAAACCCAGTAGGGAATATTCTGTCATCTTCTTTAATTAGTGTATGTTTCGATGATACATGAATCATATGGAATTGTACTGGGCATTTTAAACATATGTACACTGACGAAAGTGTGCAGACAAAAAATTAAGCAACCCCCCCCAAAAAAATAAATATCCAAAAAAATCATACATAAAAGTGCTTCCAAAAACAAACCCCCACGAAAATAAGCCCATTGGCTTATATCTTATATTTGTATAACAATGTACTTAAAGTACGGTCATTATCATGACGAAAAATCCCCTCCAATAATAAGCCCACTCGAGAATAAGCCAACGAAAAAGACTTCTGAACAAAAATAAGCTATGTATCGGAAGTGTACGGTATTTGGACATTCCAAAACATGGTTATATTGTAATATCAAGAACAGTAGTTCATGGTTGTCACCATCGTGTCAAAAAAAAAATTCCGGACTTTTCCCTGACCATAAAATAACTTTTAATGACCATGCGTGATGTGGTTGTGTGGATAAATGTCGACCCTTACCTAACCACGGCGCAAACTTCTGGGGCTTTCTCCCAATTTCTTTTCGAAATTTAACTCTCTAGATCGCAATTTGGCAACCAAAATATAAAATTCCCTGACTTTTTCCTGGCTTTGAAGAGGAATTTAGAATTTCCCTCACTTGATCCAACATCTCCTGACTTTTCCCTGACTCATAGCAACCCGTAGTTTCGCATGTTATCTGATCTCTGTTAACATTTGCATATTTACCTTGTGATTGCTAAGTGTTCTGGCAAGGCCTTGATAGACACTGCTGTGCATATCATCTGGGCTCAGCGGTGGTTCGTTAACACTGTCACGTACTGCATCAACACTTGCTGAACGTGGTCTCAGCTCTGCTCCCTCTTGGTGGCTGCATGAATGATCAGCGACACAAGAATCGCTCCTGCTCAAACGGTACAACAATTCAGTAGACCTTCCTTCTCCATGTCTGCCATTTGCATAAGTCTTTTTGTACCTCAGTCGCTGATAGTCTGGACCGAAACTAGAGAGCGAGTTATTAGTAAAGATAGGCTCGCTTCTTCGGTGGTAGCCTCGCTTTAATGGTTTATATGGAAAGTCGCACTGAGGCGGAGAGGATACAGAGTGTTCCTTTTGACAGCGTGTGTTTGTAAGAGGCCGATAAACAAGCCGCTGATAACCAGTACTTTGCAGTTTCGTATTTTGGTTTATAACCCCAATATTGCCCGTTGAACTGGTCCTGTTAGACTGTCTACCCTTTGATATAGGGCTACAAACCAGATGCTGATAACCAACCGGTGGCTTCTTTTGTTCGCTGTGAATACAGTTGTTGTTATGGCAACCACATGCTACAGATGGTTTGTGTACCAAGTGCTGATATCCCTGCTTCCCCGGGCCGGGCACTCGGCTCACCCCAGTGCCACTCAGACTGGCACAACCTGTGACACTCCAGGGTCTGGACAGAGATTGTGAGAAATGAGGCTTGTGTATGGAGGATAATTCAACGAACACACAGTCGTCAGTTTCTATCTCCACTGCGTTACCTGCAATATTAAAGAAGCAAAGCATTTCAGTAATCTTTTTATTTTATTTTATTAGCTTCGCCACAATAAAAATAATAATTAAAGAAAAACAAGGGTTGCAATATATATTTCAACAACAAAAAAAGAAACATTGGCTGGGAAACCGCAACAGTGTTACCCAATTACTGCGGGCCTTACAGCA
>JAOBYG010110763.1:0-11108 GCA_025403545.1 Epizoanthus stellaris
TCGTTTTCTTAATATATTTTTCAAAAAACATCTTTTTTCTAAAAAAAAAAAATGTTTTCAAAATTTTTACCGAGGCAAGTGCCTCGGTTCGCCTCATGCTGGCTACGGGCCTGGAATGTATTGCAATCCCTGTTTAATGTAAATGCAATCATTCAATAATTTAATGTAATCGGTATTTAATGTAATAATCGTTATTTAATGTAATGTAAATATGAAGGAATTAACTAGTAATTGTAATGGCATCGCTAAATACTGTAAACGTTAAGACAAGGCAACTGTTAATTAATGTAATACAATTGTCCTATTTCATTCCTACGTCACAGTTTGTTTTCATTTCTAAACATTCTGCAGAGATTAACAACATACAACTCTCTGTGTTGAAGAAAGAGAAGACTCTGTACCTGGAAACTTCTGTTTATCTTAGAATCCAAATTCTACGTGGTTGTTTTTTTGACATTTTCAAAATGGGTGTTACTCTTGTATTGTGGGATGGAAGTAGAGGAAGAGCAAAATTTAAAAATGGTCACATACAGACGCTTGTGGGATATGGTCAAAGAACCACAGTCTTGAATTTTTATGAGCTTAATAAGTAAGATGGTCTTGTTAATTTATCGATCATCCTCAAGAACTTACTCACGTAGTGTGAAACCAACACTGATCGAGTCCGTGAAAACATAATTGACTCAGTCGGGATTCGAACCCGCGACCTTCGGGTTACCAGACCGCCGCTCTACCAGCTGAGCTACTGAGTCAACTGGGAGGGGTGCGTGGTTACGAATCAAGCCATGTGTGCACAAAGGAAATACCTATGATAACAACACCGGACATGCCTAGGATACAGCGTTTCGATTGGAAATATCAATCATCCTCAAGAACTTACTCACGTAGTGTGAAACTCAGTTGCTCAGCTGGTAGAGCGGCAGTCTAGTAACCCGAAGGTTGTGGGTTCGAATCCCACCTGAGGAGCAGCGTTGGTTTCACAATACTTGTTAAATTTATTAACTAAGTAACTTGTTACGTAATGGTGAAATAGGGTAATTGATGCATACTTCTCTCCCTGGTCCATCCAACCATGTATTTATAACAGTGTTGGGTAATATTTTACTCACCAATTTCTTATGCTATTACCCAATGCCAAATTTTGTCAAACATTGTGTACGGTATCCCAAGTGGGATATTTATTTATATTGTATTTATTTATACCTCGCAAATTCAACTAAAAGTTTTCAAATGCACCTTACAGTTATCAGAAATTAATAGGATGTGGGTACGTCTCTATTGTTTTCTCTGTGGGGAGGGGACGTGAAGAAATCGCGCAGGAACAATGCTTATACCTGTGTTTTATATTTATCCATCTAGCTGCTGCCAGTGATGCTGTTTGTCCAAAGTCTCCTCCGGTCGGAGAGTGTCCTCCTGACTTGGAACATGAATGCAAAGGAGACGCCGACTGTTTAAACGGACAGAAATGTTGTTTGGATGGATGCGAGAAATTATGCCTTGGTAAGGGCGTGCAGCAAACATCTTAATCTCACAATATAGAGTAATCATAATCAATGTCTTCTTTATATAGACATTAATAGTACAGCGTCGTGGTGTCACTGATAGCTATAATCACAAAAATCGTTCAAATTGTCGATGCCAAGCCGACAGTTGGGCTATATAAAGAGTAAATTAGCTCAAAGATTGGTCTTATTTGTTTCTTTTCTAATGATGTTCCTTTTGATAGGAGTGAATTGATGTTAATTGTGTCTTAATAGTCATCAATGTGTTTACCATTGCAATCCATTCTAGCTATCCAAAAATGAAAAGCTACGTACCCAAATAATATGCACCAATTTATTTTATCATCTTGTGGCCCGTGACTGGTGTCTCCGCAGATCCTCTTTTCGTTGAAAAGAAGAAGACAGATAACACGCAGAACAGCACAATACAGGATCGCGTGGAGTCATACGTCAAGCAATATCTAGGTAATAGTTAACAACAACTAGCTAATAATGTACAATACTTACTTGGGTAATAGGCAACAATATCTAGGTAATTTTCTTGTTCGTTCGTTTTCTTCTATTTCGTCATGTTTCTTTAAAATTGATATCAGTGTTCTGTTCCTTTCACATTAGTATAAGCCGGAGGTGTGGTTACAACAAATGCGATAGTTATTTCCCATTTACACTCAGCAGTTCGCCTTTACCATTCTCTCTTGTTGCTTCCATGCTAGTTTAAATGAAGTTAATGTCTTGTTTGTTCAATATTGACAAATTTAGAAACCAGTCATTTTTTATGGTAATATTGTATAACAAGGGAACGACTTGAATAAGTTGGTGATATACTGTGCAGCCAGGTCCACACTACCACTGGGAATTACTCTAAGTAATATCAATGTACAATGTCTATTCACAAACGAAATGAGTTTGTTAGCGTGGTCTAATTCTTTTGAAATAACCTTCAATGCAATATATATTCTCTACTTCAATAAATGATTGTATAAGTAGGAAGACGTCATGTGGCTCACGATGTAACAACAAAAATAAACTAGTGTTAATAAGATGTAAACAGTTATAAATTATCGGAAAACATTTTGGTAGCAAAGAGCCCTTTCAGGAGTGACTAATAATTGGGAGGTTTTGATGAATGAGAAATTACAGTAAACGATAGTAAAATGTACATAATCGGTGAAACAGTCCTCTTATCTCTCTTTAGGCTCTCAAACGTCCTCCATCAACAGAACAATAGAAGGTTATGTCAAGGAACAGCTGCAGCAGCAGATGGGTAAAATCCTAATCTTTTGTGTTTAAATTAGCTAAGTTTTTCCTTTATGTCTTGCAAATCTTGTATAATCGACTTAATTGAGGCGTTCATGAAAAGATCTATCCATAGCACATGTCAATCATCCAAATACTAAACGCTATATGAATGAAGTTTTCAACCTCTGTTTATAGAACCGCTGACGTCTCAGTTCAATACAACGCTGGTAGGGTATCAACAGCAGCTGAAGGGGTTTGATGAATCAGCCATTGGTGCGATGGTTGGATCACAGATGAGTGGATATATAGGTCTGTAACGTAATTGCATTTTCTATTTTTGGGAGATCTGCTATATGCATAGGCTCGATTTCCAGCCGACTCTCGGGTCCGGTCTCCGCTCCTCCCTGAGAGCTCGGCTGGACGCGTGAAGTTTCTTTTGTTGGCTTCAGTCAATCAGAATGCCGCCTTCCGATTTTCGGAAGGCAAACTATCTCACATAAATTATCATAATGTTCCAGGTAATAGAGTTGAGTCATTGAGTGTTTCAGTTTGAGTTGTTTGATGTTTCCTGTGTTTGTGTGTTTCGAAAGTTTCTAAATTCATTCAGGGGACTATGTCTGAACACAGCCGTAAACAATACTTCAGCAAAAACTGCCGTAAGATTTCTTAAAATTATTGGACCAACCGCGATTTTGGACGTATCTAGATGTTTTCGACAAGAAACGCTCACGCTAATTTTCTAGGATTGTTAATCAGTGTAGAAGAGCTTGTATAAACATCCAATACAAGGAATTTCTGCAGATTCTTTTAAGGTAAAAACATTTAATGGCAAACAAGGAAAACTCAGCAGATTCAATACAAATTCGATAAATAATACGATACTTCTCTTTGACCTCTTTGTAAACAGAACGTAATCCACGAACATCTTTTCAACTTCTGTCATAGAGCCGTATTTAATATCGCAAATTGCTGACTTTGAATTGTGTTTACTATAAAAATATGAAAGCAGTCCACAAATGCTTACGTCTGTCAATTCTGACAAAAAAATTATCTTTTCCACAAAAAGTGACTACACGGATCCAATTTGCTCCGGATCGAAATCGACCAATAAAATTTGCGAGAGTGCAGGCGCGGACGCCCGAGGAAACGTCGCGAAAGTCCGAGGAATCGTAACTTTACACATGAGTAACATTTATCAATGACGTCCGAGACAAGGAAGGCTACTGACGCGTCCAGCCGTTCCTCTCCGGGAGGATCCTACTAGGACCGGACTCGGAGAAACGGCTGGAAATCGAGCCTATCTGTCAGTGTTCGTTGGTTTTCGGTACACTGTGGTCTGTAGACGTTCGTCCTTTCGGCTCACTAGGCAGGCAGTCTAAGAAAGGTATCTTACCATTGTCCTCGAGCTCCCTAGTGAACTGTATGTCGCTGTTTTGTCGGTTTAGGTGTTCGTGAAAAGTGTCAATGTTGTCAGTTTCTATAGTGACGTTATAGTGTCGTCAACGTAGCGGAACCAAAAATGTAACGTCTGCTCGTAGGTAGCAAAGACCTGTTTCTCGATTTTCTGCATCACGATTTCTGCAACAACAGAACAACAACTGTGTTATCTTTGCATGGTGTACATACAAATGGCGTCAACCTATTTTGATGCTTTTGCTGGTAACTCAAAAGAATACAATGGGGTTGGAACATCAACATGTGAAGCAGTATTCACACCTAACCACCCTTCATATTCTGAAGCTTGTGTTGGAGCATCCGATTCTTTGTACTGCACTAACGTTTGACCTGTCATTGGCGCTCGTTACAGGTACATGACTGGCAATCTATCTACCAGTCAACAACCATTCCAATCCCAAAGTTTCCACCAGTTGATGAGTCCGTAAACTTTATCGGTCGTCTAGCGCGGGAGATACTCCGAATAACAGACATCAAGTAAGTTTAATGAATGCGCCTACATTCCTAGTGATTCTGAAGCAGGGGTTGAGGGTTGAACTTTGTTATGATGTTATGTTTGTATGTTTTATCTTCAATCCCAGTTTACTGTGATTGTACAAGTTGTCGTCTACCAATCGAGAAATGTAAATCTACAAAAGTATTTGAAAGTCCTTAAATTGTTTGTTAGTTACCCTCAGAGTAAGACAAGATATTTGTGCTGAAATTGCAGGATATAGTACCATCTGACATCTCAGAGCACTAAATTCCCCAGTTATGTGTTAATGCTCAGTTAATGGTGGAAATCCTGTGTATATCTTGCTTGTTTTATATGAGGACTTGCCTTACAATCTATCTTTGTTTTTTGAATTTGCAAGAAGAACATAGCCGAGAAAGCTATAGATTATCGTGTGTAAAGTAATAACTGTTACAGTACAAGCACCTCTCAGGTTGATTGACAGATTCCTTTACCAATTACTCTCTTCTCTTTTGTTATATGTTTGTAGAAGCACTTGTTACATTGACCAGATGGGAGCGTGGTACGACAGCCGCACCAAGCAGGAAGTCGTGAACTTCCTGTTACTG
Organism: Epizoanthus stellaris; assembly: GCA_025403545.1. Lineage (NCBI taxonomy): Eukaryota > Metazoa > Cnidaria > Anthozoa > Zoantharia > Epizoanthidae > Epizoanthus > Epizoanthus stellaris. The sequence goes on from JAOBYG010110763.1 coordinate 5,259, forward strand.
AGGCAACTACAGCAGAGTGTCGGCACATTCGGGCTGACTGGACTGGACAAGCTGCTCTCATTCATGATTGTTAAGGAGCTACAGGTACACACAGGGTTACCATGGCCACGGAAAAGTCACGGAAAGCCATATAATTCGAAAATACCTTTTCCAGGCCTGGAAAAGTTATAGAATTTAGGAAATGACCTTATGCCATGGAAAAATCATTGGATTTCAGATATGTTTTGCCCAAGAGGCTACTTTTAGCTTCGAATTGAACTTGAAACAAAATTATGTCTGGGTCAGTAGTTTTTAGTAGCAGTTTTGTTTCTACATGTACTATTTTGTCTCATTGTTCATTCAGCCATTTGATTACGGAGGCGAACACTTAGCAAACCTATGTGTTCCAAAATTAGCAAGCAGTTGTAAAAACTTCAAAGGCAACGTTTGCAAACCAAAATCCCAGGCTGCCCACACTCCCATCCCCTCAGTGAGTCACAAACTATGCAAAATCTTGCTGTATAAATTCATTCTGTTCCCGGTTTAGCGTGTGGCGTTGTAATAATAACATGCTGTGTTTCTACTAGTGTAATTTCAAACATTTTACATTCTACTTCAGAAATTTATCGCTTTGATCCGAGGAGCGTTGAAGGACAAAGTAGTTGTAGAAACAATCACGAGCCTGTCGCAGTCCTTGACTCCAGTCCAAGGCTTAGTAGGTAAGAGAAACCCGTTTGTGTTTGAACGCCATCATATTGTACGACACACTAGCATTAATTAAAATGGAACACTAAGTTGAAGTTTTAAAAATTGTTTGGTTCATAACGTTTAGTAAGGTATCATAACACTACTTATGGTTTATGGTTCCGTTAAACCAGTCACTGCGGTTTCTTATTTTCGTTTCTTTGCTGCCTGTTAGAGTACATGTCCCATGATAAAAGAAGGGGCCTTAGGGCTGTTCTAAAATTATTGACCAATCAGTGAGCTTCAAGTTAATTAGAATGCCTTGGATTGAGGGCGGTTAAACCAGACACTGAAACGTTGGTTATAAATAGATCTCGAGCTGTTTTGGCGTTATATCGTGAGACATGTACTTGAACAGTGTGGTTGCAAATTGAAAGCACAGCATCCACGGAAAACAGAATTTTGCCCAATTTCAGCACTGCACACAGCAGATTGTGACCGTATTTGTGTTATTTGTTTATTATGCCAATTAATCAGATAATGTGTACTGTAGACACGATGTTTCATATACTGATGTCATATGTGGTCATATCCACGGTCACAGCCAGTCCATATAGGGTGTACCCACCAGGAAATGTACCAAGCTGTGTACTAATGTGTACTGTGGAGACGATGTTTCATATACTACTACTAATAATAATATTTAATATTTATATCGCGTACTTTCCATTATATATACTAATGCGATATGTGGTCATGTCCATATTTGCAGCCAGTCCATATAGAGTGTACCCACCAGCAATCCAGAAATGTACCAAGCTGTGGCCCATGTACACCGAGGCTATCATGAAGGTATGCAGATATCTGCAAATAGCATTGCTGCTTCACCTCCCATTCCGCAACACGTAAACAGACCTTGCCTAGTCACTTTTACCTATTTCTGACCGCAGCTGACCTGTCTGATCTTTCCAATGCCTGAACCGCTGACCAACTAACAGTCAGACTGACCAACTAACAGTCAGACTGGCCAACTAATAGACACTGACAAGAAGACAGAGGCAGACAGACAGACAGACAGATAGACAGACAATACTCATTTTGTTTTTGTTGGCTCTAGGTTGGTCAAATGCAGCTCATAAGAAGACAGATAGCCAACGAACTCAATACATCATGCAAGTTTGACTCCAAACTACTCGCCAGTGCGCTGGAGTCGTTTAATGAGTGAGTGGTTAAGTAATGACAAAATCCTACATTACTACTAAACCCATGGTTTGGTTTCGACATGTATGTAATTCGCGTTTTTTGTTTACATGTTTGTTTGTGGTTCTTTGTTTAGTTGTAGCTCTGTTGATTGAGAAATTGACACATAACTTGACGGAGTCAATAATAATTGATTGTGGTATTTCGTTATTGTGCCCAGGTTGTTTAGTGGGAAATGAACAGGAACTGAATATTTCGCTGGTAAAATGTCAAATTATTTTTTCTTATACTTTATTTATTCCTTTTACTCAATAACAATAGTGTGACATAAATATTATATTTAATCTTTAAAGATGTGTACAATATGGTTTGTCAACACTTTACGTTGTTCCGTTTCAGTCCTGCAATGCAACAGTAACACACATTTGGGAACTGTAAAAGTAAACGCAGCATTACAGTATTAGTACAAAGGTTTCTCTCTTTATGAAGGCTGAAATTGTATGTTATGCCAACAAGAGATTGCAGAATGTAAACAAACCGTGACATAATAGTAATTATTATATGGCTGATTAATTTCGCACGCTGTGATTGGTCAATTTCAGGTCCGTAAGTTGCCATACGGACCTCTCGCTCTCGAGCGGCTGTCGTTTGTTTCTTCAGTTCAAATGTAACAAAGCCATATAATAAACATCCTCGCTTTTTTCCTTCCCTTTTTCATGGCCCGCGCGCTCGGTCCATAACTTACCGTACGAACCTCGCACTCGGCTAATAAGAGGTATATAGGGCCACTGATTAATTGTAAATCATATAACTGCATCATGATCATGGTCTTCGGCTTGTTTAACATAGTCATGGTGATCGTACGATACTCGCAGAAGTTTGTTGTACCTATTAATATTCTTGTTTTTGTCCACTTTTGAGTAAAAACATTGGACTTCTGTGACTATTTTTGATCACGCGATTAGATAGACCTTAGCTTAAGTGTTATGTGATTCACGGGTTACATGTTACTGTGTGCAATGAACAAATCCTGATGCGTGCTCTTGGATCAATTGTGTCAATATAGCAACTAGAAGGTATGTTCAATAAAAGGGGTAACCTGGAATACCCAGAGTTAATCAACATTTAATTTCTTCTAACGACATAAATATGATAAAAATTAACAATAAACTGATCTTCTACTGCGAATTTATCAGGGCAAGTAAGCCAGCTGATACCACAATAGACCTCTATCGATTGAGGGGTTTGTTGTTTGTCTTGAGAATTCTTACTTTGTATTTTAATCGTATTATGCATTATTAGAATAATAGAGAAACAGTTCTCTAGGGAATTCTCACATGATCCGAAATGGGATAACAAACCCCCAATCGAAAGAGGTCAATTAAAGCCGATTCCAGTCATTATTTTTCAATAATAAAAAAGGTATGGGTATTGCATGCAGTGGCAATACAAATTAGAAGTCGTGCATCGTTAGACATTGTACAACTTTGACCAAACGTTGTACATGTATTAGTCATAGATCATCCTTAATGTAGATATCGGAATCACTTTTCTCCCAGAGCCCTTTTGAAAGATGTGGAAGCACATTACCAAGAGCCGACCCTACCTTATCCCAAGGAAGATAACCCACTCATGTTTGAGTTGACGACATATCTAGAGACGGCGGGTATTCACAATCCACTGACCAAGGTACGCTTGTCCCTCAGTCAGGCAGTGTCCAGACCTGAATACTTGCGTTATACTGTAATTTGTGTAGTTGTTGAAAATGTAATGCCCAACACCAAAGAGATTACGGCAACTCTATCTTTTGCGTCACGTGACTTCACCTGTGTTTAGAGAAAAATGTCCATAAAAGTAATTTAAAGCTCATTGAATTTCGTATTCAGTTCAGGTTGGAAACCCTGCAGTCATAACACAAACAAGTTAAATGTATAATCCTTCTTTTTACTTTTCTTAGATTTACGTCACCACCAAGCGATATCCGTTCTTTGCTGTGATGAACTTTCTGTGTGCAATCTCCCAGCTGCCCAAACTGGTTTACACCAAGAGTGTGGGTAAGGACAGGACCCATTAGTTAGTTTGCTATTTGATACCGTGTTTTTCGGGCTTAAGAAGCTTGATGTGTACGAGGTATCGATCTTAAGGGGGCAATGTATAGAGAGTTTTCCATCCGTTTGCCATTTACAATAGGTCCGCCATTTTTGTTTTGTTTGAGCTTGACGTAAACGCGGTGCTGTCAAACGTTAAAACACACCTTCTCGCGTAGAAAACGGGAGACACCGAACGGCAAACGCGCCCAAAATTCAGGTCATTAACAGTTCAACAGTTTCTTTATTTTCCACATTGTGACGACTGCTGCTGTTCGCAGGGAAAATTTACGCGGTGCTTAATGTCTCTAATGTCACGTCGTATGTTCAGTATGGCCAGACATTGCTCCGCTGGGATGTAGCATCTCTAAATAGGAAGCAGACATCGCCAAGAGTAATGAAGCAGGGAAAGAGATCTGGAACACTAAGGCCTGGTTTCCATATGATCTGTAACGGTCGGCGACGGTCTGCGGCCTGATCGTCGAACCTCTTCGATGGCCTCACAGATAAGTGTTTCCATTTATATACGAGTGATCGCCGCCCTTATTACTTTTGTATTTTTGTATTATTTTTATTGTAATGTTAATTGTGGCAAATAAAAAATGTCAAATGTAAAAAAAAATAGATCAATCAACTAACCAATAATCAATCAATCAATCAATCAATCAATCAATCGATCAACCAACCAACCAACCAACCAAACAACCAATCAATCAATCAATCAATCAATCACTCAACTAATCATTCAATCAATCAACCAATCAATCAACCAACCAATGATTAATTAATCAATCAACCAATCAATCAACCAACCAATCAATCAATCAACCAACCAATCAATCAACCAACCAACCAACCAACCAATCAATCAATCAACTGACCAACCAAATATTAATCAATCAATCAATCAATCAATCAATCAACCTACCAATCAATCAACCAACCAACCAACCAATCAACCAGTCAACCAATTGCAATCAACCAATCAATCAATCAATCAATCAACCAACCAATCAATAAACCAATCAATCAACCAATCAATCAATCAATCAACCAATCAATCAATCAATCAACAAACCAATACTAAAAATTGGATATTGCCATATACTGTGGGGTTACATTTCTGAACTTGCAGATTATGTTGAAGGTTCAATATTCTGATCTCTTTCCTTTAATCTTAAATATGAATCTGACTGAGTTGAAGTTTACTGTTGTCCTAACCTTATCTTGGTCGGCTGCATCGATTAAGAGCTCTTTGTTACTCTCCAGTACAACCTTAACCGTCTTGATTTCTCCGTTCACCACGGCGCTGTGCAGCGGTGTTCTCCTGCAGCCGTCTCGACTCAAAGGATTGGCACCCAGGCGCAACAGAGATTCGCAAGTTTTTCTGTTTTATGAAACCAAATAACATTTGTTAGTTGTAAACAACAAATAGACACACACACACACATACATACGCGTACACACACATACACTTACGAACGCGTGCACATACATGTACACGCACAAGTACAAGTACAAGTACACGCACAAATACACGCACACGCACAAATACACGTACACTTTTTCATGTACACGTACACATACACATACAGCAGGGCTCGACACTAGCGGTGGTCAACTGGCCATTTGGCCAGCAGAAATCACCAGGTGGCCAGCAGAATATTAAAGGAACTGTCCATTTTGGCCACTAAAGATTCCTTAAACTTTTGGCTAAACAGTTAGACTTATCAGTTTGCTTAGAAGACATATATATGTTAGTGTTCTAGTTATTGTTCCAGCGCCCTCTTGTTTGTCTAACGTCCTCTCGTTTCTTGAGCACCCTGTCGTTTCTGAGCTTCTTTCAAGTTTCTTTCAAATTAAAAATCACTGATATATCTATATATATATAATTTATAAT
>JAOBYG010110874.1:0-11106 GCA_025403545.1 Epizoanthus stellaris
GTAGTCATTTGTGCCGGCTACTTTATGAAGACAAAGTAAGAATCTCTATTGAAAATAGTATGAAATGTGCCAATTTTGATGTTATTCCTCCGGCTACTTTTCAGAATGTGCCGGCTATGTGAAAACATATTGAAAACCCTGAGTACTTAGTAATGACTAGTATTAGTATAATAGTAGTTGCTATAGATCTATAGGATGTCTGAACAGGAACTTCAGAAGATTTGCCTCATAACAGTATTGACCAACAAGAAAACTGAAATATTTTCCAGAAGACCAGGAAGATATTTGCAGTTTCTGGATAAGTTTTCCAAACGTAGTTACAGAAATCCTCTAGTAAAACAAAGTGTGGCAGTCTGAGTAGTGTGTGATACAAAATATGTTAATTGTTTTGCAGAGGTCAGTTGGTCGAGCATCTGTTAAAGACCACGCAGGATTTGATTCACAGAAAGATGCAGACGTACTACGAAAAGCCATGAAGGGTATTGGTAAGAGGAATATTTGTTCACAATTGCATATCAGTACTTAGTGCCAATACTCATAGTCATATGTGGCATAAAAATAAAAAAATAGCTATCAGCCTTTAACGTGGAGACACACTTGTCTGATCAGCTGTGGAGACACACTTGTCTGACCAGCTGGTTTCCTGGTGAGCCACAGAATGGTAAAATAATAACAAACAGAAATTGACAGGATTAAAATTCCCAAATAGTATGAGGTACTCTAATTGCCTATGTACACAGCCTGGGCAGATCTAGGAATTTGAAAGGGGGCACCATCGAAATGAGAAAAAACGAGTGCTGAGGCGCAAGTTTTTAGGGGGGTCCGGGGGCATGCTCCCCCGGGAAAATCTTAAAAATTAGGGCCTCTGAAATGGCATTTCCTGCAGTTGGAGTGCATTTTGTTTGCTTTAGACAGTAAAATTGTCCATAAAAAATATGGTTGGACTGAAAAGGGGGGAGGGCACTGGCCCCCCTTGCCCCCCCTGGATCCGTCACTGGTACAGTGTGTACAAACATGGCCCACAGCTGGGCCTCAACTCAGGACCTCTGGGTTTGAGACCAGATTGGAGTGGAGACATATCCAGAGGTGCCACATCGTGTGAAATTTGAATGGACCTCGGTCAAGGTCTCATGGAAGAGTTTAAAAAGCTCACAGATTTCTGAAAATATATTTTTAAATGGTATTTGTTATTGAAGAGTTACGTAATATATCATTAGGCCTACAAAGTGTGCCTCAAATGCTTACTCAATTCTTATAGTTTCCAAAAATGTTTAGAGGAGATCCTTAGTGACAGAGGTGATCCCCGTACTCTGCAGTGAGGCATTTGGTTGGAGATGTATGCAGCACTGATATCTGTGAGATAATGGTAGCATTATCTCTTGGCTGGGGAAGGTGTAGATGTACTAGGCAATGCTCTTGACTATCACATGTCCAGGGGTCCATAAGTTGAGGGCGACCCTAAACCCAAAAATATACAATGTACTAGTGATCATCACCAGACTGAGGTTAAACTCTGACATGCTAGGTGCAAACAAAGACAAGTGTAGATGGAAAGCGGAGAAACACGTTCACGAAGAAAAAACCAAACTTCTATGAATGGGAATTGAACCCATGCATGACACCCCTAACAAGTGTTGAGAAACCATGTTTGAGAATTTCGAATTTGTCAAGAGTTGGTCTAGTTCTCCCTCTGCCACTGTGGATGCCTCCATAGCTCAGTGGTTAGAGCACCTGCCATGTGATCGGGGTGTCGTGGGTTCGATTACCGCTCGAGGCAGTTTGGTTTTTTCTTCACGTGTTTCTCAGCTCACCATCTGCACAAGTTTGTCTTCATTTGCACCTAGCATGTCAGAGTGTAACCTCACTGATGATGATCACATTATTCACATAGATTGAATATACTATATAAATATATAAATATAGTTAAATAATTTGATGAAACGGACTTGCAAACTCCTTGACTCTCTATATTTAAAACAAATATTTCGGTCGTTTGACCTTCATTGGTGTTTTACAACATTCTGGGGAAGGTCGAATGACCGAAATATTTGTTTTAAATAAAGGGAGTCAAGGATTTTGCAAGTCCATCTCATCAAATTATTCAACTACACGTTCCTCGAGTGGACAAGCAAAGCATATCTTCACTGATCCTCCTAGTCAAGGAATCATCATTGGAAAGCCAATTAACCCTCTTCATTCACAAAACTAAATATATAAATATATATTATATAATATACTATATCACAAAATTACCAAGAAATCTAACATGGAATATTTATAAATTCTTGGTGAAATCAAATCCCGTAAGACTACCAATTGAAAGTAATCACAAGAATTTGGTGGGAATGTGAAGAAATGTGAAAAGTAATTAGTTAACATTGTTAGTTATCCATCAAGGGAGAAAGTTTGGGAAAGATATCATATGTGTTATAATTGTTAGTCAGGAATGAGTTTGAAAAATCCCATTATTGAACCTTGGATGTTAAACTCGTTTTAAAAGTGAATCTTGTTGAAATATCTACATAGGCCACTTCATGGGCAAAATATTGAGATAAGAATATATTCTTAGGAGAAACTGTATATTGTGCATTATGTGAGTTGACCGAATTCTAGGTATTTAGCAAGATGTAATTAATCCTCAAAATGAATGTGTAGATAAATTGGTTATTAATATTATCCTGGTTTTGTGGGAATATTAGCGCTTTAGCAATGAACAAGACATCTCCCATTACTATGGTTACAACTGGTAGCAGAGTTTAAACGGGATTTTGCAACAAACAGCTTTCTAAAATAAACAAATATTTAGCGATTCACAAAATGTGGTATTTTTGGGTGTGCGCGTATTTAATTAAATTTCAGACGTCTACTTTGTTCGTTTATTCCTGGTAGGGTGTGACTCCAAGGCAATAATGTTTCTGCTGTGTTCAAGATCGAATGCTCAGAGACAAAAAATCTCGCTGGCTTACAAGACTATGCATGGCAGGGTAGGTTCTAGTGAAACAGGTATTCTTGAGTTACTTGCATAGTAGAACTTTGTGATTTCTCGTGTCTCTGAACATTTGGGGCGGTTCAGCCGTGGTTTGAGGTGCTGAACAAAAAATAAAATTGGGTGTATTTCAGTGATAAGGTTATATTGTGTCAATTTCAGTGGGGGCCACACCCATATGCCCAAACATCACTACTACGAACCCTGGTGCTAGCAGTGTGTGATGATCTGCTTACATGTGTCATATGATATTTACCTGTGCTTGTATCTCATGTCATATTCCCTATATCGTCTGTCTGGCTGGACAGTTGCTTGTCTGTCAGGTTGGCACGTTAGCTATCTGTCAGTGTCTGTGTCTATATATATTAGTCTATAACTTCATCTTCATCTGTATTTGCATCTGTGTATGTATGTGTGGGTCTGTGTGTTTATGTGTCAGTCAGTCTGTCGGTCTGACTACATCTGCCTGCGTCTGTCTGCATCTGCCTGCGTCTGCAGGCATCGGTCTGTGTCTATTTGTCTATCTGTGTCTGTTTGTCTGTCTGTCTGTCTGTCTGTATTTGTGTGCTATATCTGTGTGTCTGTGTCTGTTCTTTTCTTTTCTTAGAATATGTCCACATGCGTATTTGAGCCAACTTACTAGGCTTTCCACTTGCATCGTAACTCCAAATCTGTGTGTGACAGACAGACCTTCATGGACTACACAACATACTTCTGAGATACTTCACTAACAGTGTTCTGATGACGCTTCACAGGACCTGATCAAGGATCTCAAGAGTGAACTGGGGGGACATTTTGAGGACATTGTTGTTGCCATGATGACAGGACCAGCAGAGTATGACGCAGCACAACTAAGGAAAGCCATCAAAGTACATAACCTTCTTACTTATGTTTCGCATATCCAGTAATTCAATTTAACAAATTTGCAATAGACTACGATGGCATGACCTGTTATATATTACGTTTTGCATCATACAGTTTGACCATGAGATGATAAACTTCCTCACTGGTAAAAAAGAGGACTTGCCATTGTAAACTATTGTGAATTTGTTGTAAAGATAAGGAAATACTCAACGGATCAGGTCTTTAAGACAATAGTCCAGCACCTGAACTCCCCATATCTCTCGCAAGGGTTCAGCCCCCTAATAGGGTGGGGTAGGGGTAGTTCAGGTACTGGACTATAGGACAAGAGAAATATACTCATGCAAAACTACCGTGGTATTTCCAATAATAATGAGCTAATTAGAAAAAAAGTAGATAATTTAATCAGCTAGTACGGCAACATGGATAAGATTAATTACAGATTACAACAAGTGCACGTGGGAATGCGTGGAGCTGAACACCTTTCTGCATCGTATGTGTTGGAGTACTGCCGAATGATGGAATTGTTTCTAATATTAATGCGTAATATGATATACATTCAAACTCGATATAATTGTTGGAACGACAAACCTTCAGGACGCCATGTACCCTGGGTGCCAGAGGTTATTCTCGCTCAAGTATTGAGTTCACTGAGTCACAAAGCATGATAAAGGCACAACGAAGCGGCGAGGCATCACGCTTGCTAGTGCCTCCTGCACTCGTTGCTTGGCTTTCGGCCTCGCTGACACAACTCTTGAGCGAGAAAAACCTCTGGTACCCACGGTAGATGCCTTCCACTAATTAGCGATAATCTTAACTCCAATCCATGAAGGGCCTGGGAACGGATGAAGCCATTTTGATCGAAATTCTGTGCACAAGAACCAACTCGGAGATTGAAGCCATCAAACACGCGTATTATACACGTGAGTACAGCGTTATTAGTGATGTTCTTGATACGTAGAAAAGTAGACAGAAATTTCAAATCAAAGAAAATAAAAGGAACAGCAATCCTTAGTTAAATCTTGGGTGGAATCTTATTAAATTTTCTATTAGTTTTTAGCTTTATTAGAACTGAAAGCTAACTGCATTGTCCCGCAAGAGTAGAGCACCAAAGTGATGAATCATAAAATAAAACACAAATATCATAACGTTTCTCCGGACTTACTACAACTATTCTCTGTACATCTCCATACTGTACACATAGCTAACTGACAGCTGTTTGAAGTACGGTGGTCCATTTTGTACTTCTTCTCCCATTTTTAGAGGTCTAGTCTGTTTGTCACTAAGAGTTTTTATCCAAGAAATTGTACTAGTTGCAAAGTCAAACAAAACTACTGTGGTTACGTAAAACAAACAGTTTGACTAAATCAGTTTCACCGGTATTTTTAGGCAAAGTTCGGATTAATCTTTTTATCTTCTCACAAAATCTGGCGATTGATAGTTTTTTGTTACACAGTTACTATGCCAGGACATTTAAGTACATGTAATTGAGGTAAGATGCCTTATAAAAATGAGGAACTTTTAAAAATAAATTGAGAGATGTCGTACTTCTAACTTCAGTATTTCCTGAGAGGAGTTTGGAGAAGGACGTTGCTTGCGACACATCTGGTCACTTCAAGAAGTTTCTTGTTGCTCTCTTGAATGTAAGTAATGACAATATCTTGTAGGTACAACAATTCTGAAAAGTTAATAAAATAATTATCGAGTTAGAACATAAATTCATCTGTTAATGATTTTGTAATTTTTGCACAGGATAGATTTCTGCGACACATCCCATTTATTTGTATTTAGTATCATAAGAACTGGGATGATAAACAATCAGAAACAATCCGAGAAAATTAAAGTTGCTCAGTGTTAGTTTCTGTCTGATCAGTATGTCGTTATGCTTGCTGTGTTTTCAGTAACTGTGTTATTGGTTTATGCTTAATTTTATAGTTGCTAAATCCCGAAAAGAAACATTCGCAGAAATTAGGCAAGATCTAAATATTCACATCGCTAGCTTCGTACTGCATCATGGGAGATCCAGTCAACCCAGGAGATAATCGGCCACTTCGGCGTGTTGCTCGTCCAGTTTGTACGAAGTAATTTGTAACACTCGTTATTCGAATGCTGATATCCATTACCATGTTATGAGTTTAGTGATTATATAGAGGCCCATCGCCCCTCCGCACAGCCGAAATCGCTCTAATCCCGTTTTTTTACTATTTCCGGTGTAGGAAGGGACTTTTTGTAATCTATTTTGTGACGCAATTGTCCCTTACTATCACTAACTAGGATGTCAAAGCCTCGACCCTTTGCGCCCCACTGCACTTAAGCAGTGGACTAGAGCTTGGGGCGAGCTTTAGGATGGGTGCTTCAATAAAGAAACATGCGGCATGCAGGGTACTGGGGTGTATTATCAGGTTATTTGATGAAGATCACTTACTACAGCTGTGCAATGCTTGTTTGTTGGCAGGCGAATCGAGATGAAGCCGAACACGTAGACCGGGCCAAAGCTCAGCAGGATGCGCAGGTAAAGACACTCGTACATTCTGATACTCAAATTGTCAGACCGATAGACAGCTACAGATGGACGGGCATACAGGCAGGCAGACAGGCAAGCAGGCAGACGGATGGACGGACGGACAGAGAGACAGAGAGACAGATGGACGGGCATACAGTCAGGCAGGCAGACTGACAGACAGATACACAGACAGACAGACAAACAGACAACCAGACAGACAGACAGACAAACAAACAGAAGAGAAGTAAAGTAAAACTTGAATGAATGAATGAATGAATGAAAGAAAGAAAGAAAGACACAGACAGACAGACAGTTAGTCAGTTAGACAGACAGACAGATAGATAGATAGACAGACAGACACTGGTAGACTAGTTTTGAAACAACTAGATTTTGTGTCGGCGAGCAGGCAAGTAATGGGATTGATCAACTAAAGCTGATCAGATGGTATGTTAGGTTACTTGCCGTGAAGGTGGAAGATACGAGCTGACGTTTCGAGTGCCAGCCCTTTGTCAGAGCAAAAGAGGTGATTGTGGGTGAAGTTTGGGGTTTATATCGTGTTTGGATAATATATGCGGATCGAAGTCTAAGTTAGGCAATTAGTTAGAACTTTCGAAATGTGCTTGGGTAAGAAAAATATGTTGAAGTCGCGTAAATGAGAAGCATTTATTTATCTTATTAGTTGCTAGAGTGTCAAGTTTGAAAATAAAGTGTTATTCTTTGCGTTTGAGTTTACGAGTGTCATTACTGACATGGTGTAGAGGAATTCCACAAACAGTCATCTGCTTGGAGCTAACTTAGGCACCCAAATATACTTTAGTATTAAGAATAGCGTGTCAAAACAGCTTTACGGTAAAGTTACTCATTGCTGTGTTGCTGTTCGTTCAGGCGCTTTACAAAGCTGGTGAGGCTCGCTGGGGAACAGACGAATCCAAGTAAGTGATCACTTAGTATCCATGGTACACAGTCACATATCGGATATAGATTCATGATTGGGTGACAGATAAGTTAGAAATATATTACCAAGTCCCTTTGGCTACCCCTGAGGCACGCTGCCAGATATGACGTCACCATCGGAAAGCGGTTGGAGCCCGCTGCTTTGCAGTGCCTAGTCTCCCGCGCGGTCAGAAATGAGGCCAAATGAAGTAGGCAAAGAGATATATACAGATCGTTATATAATGTTTCCGAGAATGATTTGTAGGAACTAGGACATCAGAATGTCTGGATCCCTATTTTAGCACGTTTACAAATCCCATTGTTCTTGTTGTGAACTAACTACAGCATGACAGTAAAAAATCACTGAAAGATACTCGGACCAAGTCAGTTTATACCTCCTATTTTAAAAACACAAACACTATTATACTATTTAATTTCAAAATTGATGGAGGTAGCATGCGTGGCACAGTGGCCCAGTGGGTTGGCCACAGTGGTTGGACCCGGCACAGGATCCTGAGTTCAGTTCGAGCCCAGTCTCCACTCCGTCCAGTGCTTTTGCTCGGTGGTCCTGAGTTGAAGACCAGCTCTGGGCAACGTTTGTAGATAGACAACTGGAGCGCTTCCTTCCAGTTGGGAATTTTAACCCCGTTAATTTCAATTAGTTATCAGTATTTTATGATTTCGTGGACCACCTCAGTGAAAACTAGCTGATCTTTAATCTTTAATCAGTGATGATTGCCAAATAGAATGTCTAATCCAGGCAGTGGGTTCAGCGGTTAATTACAATGGTGATAGCAATAAAATTAATACAAACTATTTATAGAAATTAATAGAAAACATGTCGAGCAGTAGTAGAAAATTGAGATACTGTATCAGCTAAACGTGCATCCACGCTAAAATTTTATTTTAATAATTTATTTTTGTTAAACGAAATTTTTATAAAGCTGAAGCATAAAACTTTACTTGAAATATGAGTAATTTTACGGTTATTTCAACCTAATTTCGTACGAGCTGCGAGTTGAAATCTATCTATTTTAACGATGTAGGCGATTTAAGTTGTCGTAATAACGTTAATGGCTGTCAATGTCTATACTTAATAGGGTAGTGCCTTAACTGTTATCAATGGGAGCCCTATATACGTACAAATTTATATGGGTAAATATGAACAATTGTAAAAATTTAGATCTAAAAATGTAAGTTACAATATTCAAGTTTAACATTAGCATAACCAGTAATGGCGGGGATTTTAAAGCTGTCGACCGGTTTCACTTTTCTGGTGTTCGTACTAGTTGTGTGCGATAAGCAAAGTCGCTATGTGAAGCATGTAGACCTGAATCATCTATGGAGTACAGCAACTGAAATTCATGTTGGCAGGGAAACCATCAAAGATCGTGATTACATTCACAACGTCGAGGCGATTAACCAATGCAAAGTTGCATGCATTTCCAATAGACCTTTTCACGGTATATTCCGCCATCTTGAAAATGGGGCAAACTTGAGAACACTTACAGCAGATGTATGGGAAATTTATCAACTTTGATCCGCTGTAACTCCACTCGGTTTCTTCGGATGGAAAAAATGAACATTTTCTCAAGTAGATACTTGCTCTAAGATTAATATTTCAACAAATCATGTTGAAAGGCGAACTGTCACCACAGATATCTTGAATTCTAAGTTCCATACAAGTCTCTGTTATTGATCGAGTTGAAATCCGACTCGCGTATAAGCGAATTGAGTCAAATTAAAAGTCCTCATATATTTTAGTCAAAATGATGTCAGTGCGAGTCGCTGTTTAGCGAAAGTTTCCATTTTGTTGTCCGATTTTTAGAAAAGAAGATATAAACGATCAAAGTTGATAAATTTCCCATACATTTGCTGTAATTGTTGTCAAGTTTGCCCCATTTTCAAGATGGCGGAAGATACCATGAAAAGGTCTATTGTATACCACAGTTTAGAATTTGGTTTGTATAGGCATATCTGGCACGTTAGAGTTCTCTCTCCCAATAAGAGGCTAAGATGACTTGAGATCTATTTATAGCCATTGTTCCGGTGTCTGGTTTCACCGCCCCACACGAACTCAACCAATCCCAGACGTTCCAATTAACTTGAAGCTCACTGATTGGTTGATATTTTTAGACAATCCCAAAGGCCCCTCCTCTTATCTGCAGACAGGAACCTTGTCATAAAAGGGTCCACCTTATTACATGAAATTTTTGCAACACCAAATTTTCATGATTTTCAATTTAGGACATTCCGGATACATCAAATTTTCGCGATTTTAATGAATTTGCAGAAATCTATACACTTAACTCTTTTAGAAAATGAAAAGCCAAACATCTGAGTAAACAGCAAAACAAATGTCAAAATATTTAATGTTTCCTTTTAAATACATGAAAAAATACAATATTAACAGATGAACAGCTGAATCTATAGCTAAATGTCTGGCTCCAACTTAAAAAAATACACAGAAAATCCAGTCATGAATGAACAAAACAAATATTAAAAATATTACAATGTCCATTAAAAATTTTCCCCACACCAAATTTTCGCAACATGAAATTTTCGCGACATCTAATTTTCGCATTTCAAAACCTCGTCGCGAAAAACAGGTTGTCAATTTACAGGCAGTAATCTGCAATTCACTTCTAGTAAAAAAAAATTGGCATAAATCAGCGAATACTAGCTCGAATCAAGTTTTATTTGCACCAAAACAAAGCTAGAGAAGCTAGTACTATTCGACTTTTATATCGGTTTCTCAAAGCTAATTAAGTTGTTTTTTGTGGGGGCAGGGGTGAGGTGCTTCGCAAAAGGAAAGATTTAGCATATTTTAGAAATCTCTCAGTTTTTCCACCATATCTCTTGCAATCTTGTTTGTTAAATTTGACTAAGGCCTTAGAGTTCGAAATGATAAAGTGGAGGTAGAGAAATTCAAAGTGGTGCATGTTACATCATTAACTGAGCCTGAAATGACACTCTAAATTTCCAAATATGGTCTACTCCTGACCAGAAGACTTCTTTCCTGTTAAATAAAATGTGCTTCATATGTATATGAAACTATCATTTACAAAAAATACAAATAAAGTGCTTTTTTCTGTTTGCTTTCTAGCATTGGCACTGTGAATCTGTTTTGCCCCATGGATCATGTGCATCTGGACTGTAGGAAAGTAAGTTAAAAAGTAGATGGAAAGAGTTAAATCAAATATTTTTCTTACACACAAAAACCAATCCTTATGGCAGAAATATATACCAATGTATTCTCTTTTTATGTAGGTATATAAAATCATGTATGAAAATGAATGTTGTGTGTGTATGTGTATGTGTATGTGTGTGTATGTGAATGCCTTTGTATGTGTATACAATATTATTGTACAATTTTTAAAAACTCATAATAATAATGATAATAATACTAATAATTATTATTATTATTCGAACAGGTTTATAATTATTGTGCACTTTAAACTCATTTATAAGTAATAATAATAATAATAATAATAATAATAATAATAATAGTAGCACACTGTTGTCTTTACTTCAAACTAGAATAGCATCACTACAAACATTTGTGTATCTTCCTCTGTTAGGATCTCTTCCCTGATAAAGCAACTGAGAGGAGAATTCTGGACCTCAAGGTCAAGTGCCTCAATGCTGACAAAGGCTGCAGCTGGACAGGGGAGCTACGATTGTGTTTACTTGAGGTATATACGTAATCAGGATGCCGAGTATTTTGCACTAATTAGCCCAGGCACCCAAGGAAGGGGGGATGAGAAAAGAGGGCCCAAGACCCGCCTTGTATTATCCAGTTACAATTTTCTAAGTGAAATGA
>JAOBYG010110985.1:0-11103 GCA_025403545.1 Epizoanthus stellaris
TGTTGTGTTGTGTTGTGTTGTGTTGTGTTGTGTTGTGTTGTGTTGTGTTGTGTTGTGTTGTGTTGTGTTGTGTTGATATCTAAAGTCAATGAACAGATACATTTTTGTATTTTTGTCTCATTTGTCACTTATATTGTTATCCATCCGAATACTTAAAACTGTGGCCAAAAAAGTAATTTGTGCATTTAATGTTCCAAAGGCATTTTATGGAATCAACAACGAAGGCCGCTTTATGTCGATCAAAGAACGGTTTCAAACTTCGTTTTAAAGACATAGAATTTTGCCGGAATCGATTGGAATGCTATAGCTCAAGAGCATGAAGACTTTACTCGACCAATTTTAAAATCGTAATAAAAAAGCTATTCACTTTAAAATGCATACACTCGCATAAAATAGCACTAAGTTTCGTGCAAGATAAAGCTAGCTAAAGGCTGCGCGAAGCGTGCGTTCCTTTGTTCAAATGCTACTCACGAAACACCAAAACTTGTGTTTTGCTCTGATGAAGGGCTAATTCTTGAAACGTCGGATTAAACTTTCCACCCTGACGGTGAAAAGCGTAACATCAACTTTTGGTTGACTAAATCCATCGAGACCTAAACTTGTGCTTTGCCTTTATTTAGTATGAACAGGCCCACTGAGCTTGAGTATATCACGGATCAGCCAAGGTATTCAATCAGGATTTCAATTAAATGCAGCGACGATTTTGATAATACCATCCCGGGAATAACATATTTCAAACTAATGCGGAAGAGTCAACCGGCTGGCTGGTGCGGGAACTAGTTTATATGAAACTTTTTGTTATTCATCAAGACGTGATTGTAATGACAATAACAGTTCGGCTTTGAGAAATTGGTTGTCGCAAGCAAAACATTTTATTTATTAGCATTTTGTCAGATGTTGGAGATATCACCGCTCAACTTTCAATTTCAGTATCAGTCGAAGATATGACGACAAAAGCTTCAAATGAATGTTGAACACGATCTTCGAGTCCAAGAAAGTTTTGTCGAAAGTTTTTCAATTATAAATGTGCGTTCAAACTTCCGTAGGTATTTTTGCGGATGTTATGCATTCCTGCCATACATGTACTTCAATATAGTCTTGGATAAAAACTTATTTAAAAATACTTATTTGTTAGGTACTTACATCTGCATTCCTTCGTCCTGGGTTTCTGTTCTTAGTCTTTTCCTGTCTTTTTGCTGTACACTCATTACTTTTCTAGTTATTTTTGGTTTCATCGCTTGTAAATCATTTGCTCTTGATAAATATACAAACGTTTCTATGGCAACAAAAGTATTAGTTTGCTCGTTTCATTATGAATTCATTTTCAATATTTCTGTACAAACCCACTTCATAACATTAAAAATTCAGTAGCTGATTGGTTTTGAAACAAGAGAACACGCTGTTTGATGAGTTTTCCCAGACGCGGTCCAGAGGAAGTTTCAAGAGCAAAGCCAAGTTTGCGCAAGTTAGCTTGCAGGGCGTGAAAGAGAAGCTTCTCTTCCCGAATTCCACGCCAACACCAAAGAAGTTCGCCGTTTAACTGAATCAAGAAATGCGGATCTAACACGTTCATTAGCGGAGGCTGTACGTTGATAAGATGAGGATGGACCGGGGGTTCTACGAGCTCTGAAAAGAGCTCCCGATCCATCTTCTCTATAACTAATCGTTGTTCTACCGCCATATTACTGTTGCGCGAAAGCTTTAGGTTTAAGTTTTGCCGCGTATTAGGAGCATTATAATAGACTTCGTTGTTATTATCACTTAAAGGATCAAGAATTAAAATAAGCCGGTAGTAGCCTTTTGTTCGTAATGAAGTGGCAAACAATAATAAGCTTGACTGCACACGCACAAGCCAACCGGACACACATTTGCATATAAATAGAAAGCTTTGGCTGGGTAGGCGGAGCTAAGGTTGCT
Source organism: Epizoanthus stellaris (assembly GCA_025403545.1). Classification (NCBI taxonomy): domain Eukaryota; kingdom Metazoa; phylum Cnidaria; class Anthozoa; order Zoantharia; family Epizoanthidae; genus Epizoanthus; species Epizoanthus stellaris. The sequence continues at coordinate 1,918 of JAOBYG010110985.1, forward strand.
GCCGAGAATTTATAATGAGTACCGAAGCATTCCGGCAGCGGGAGATTCGAAACTTTTTAGACACAATCTTAGTTAAAGTGAAAATGATAATATAAAAACGCATCGTAGAAAGCTCCGAAAAGTGTCAAATGAAAGCTTATAGGTGGGGCTATAAGGGCCAGGCTTTGGCCGTTGACTAGCGGTTGAAGATAACCGACAAATGAAGTTTTAATAACGCAGTATTGAATTTTCCATACAAATCGAAACCAAAAGTAGCTAGTTTTCGAAAGCGATTTGATAAAGGAAAATAGAAGTGAATAAGCACAATTTTTGTTTGGAACAAAGCTTTGTTATCGGGGCTACACGGGCTACTCTTTGGCCGAGTAGAAAGTCCAGTTGTTTTTGTCGCAAATTACAGATTCTTGGCAGAGGGTTTCGGCAATTTGCCACTTTCCTCTTAAAAATTGTCGTGATCGTGTTCCGGGACAACCTAATACCATATGCAAATCTAATGCGCGTGACGTCATTTGTCCAGCCATTCTGCGCCATGGTGAGAGAATGTTCGTGATAAGGAATAGAAGAACGGTATTGGAATCCGAATGTTCTGTTTGTAGAGGAAAGAAATCTAATTTCATCAGCGATAAGAAAAGATTCGGTGTCGACGTCCACAAGTTGATAGGAAGGTTACCGAAACCAAAAACTGGATGGACACCAGGATCATATAAGTACCTAGGACCTTATAATCCACTAGACAAACAATTTAAGTACGATCCCAGCACAGGCAAGGTATTGGAATGGATCGTGAAGCCATGTAACAAAGTGGACGAGATAGCAGCACATCATGATATTTGCTACGATATGGGGAAGAAGAATAAGAACTGTGATATGGAGATGGTTGATGCACTGGACGAGATACCTAAGAAAGCCATGCCATTGATGGGAAAGGTAGCGAGAACTATAATCAACAAGAAGAGACAACTAGGTCTTGGAACGGCGAAAAAAAGCGGGCGAAGACGTTGAGTGACGATTGGGCTCAACCATCTTGCCGACGAACTACATAAACCAATCAGACACCCGTTTCGAAAGACGAAGGGTATACGTTCGACACATCGATGATATCTGGGCAAGTGACTTAGTCGAAATGCAAAGCTTCTCCAAATGGAATAAAGGTTACCGATATCTGCTCATGGTCATCGACGTCTTTTCGATATACGGTTGGATCGTGCCACTAAAGCATAAAAAAGGTGAAACCGTAACTAACACTCTTAAAGCGATATTCAAAGAGGGGAGAAGACCAACGTTTTTATGGACCGACAAGGGAACAGAGTTCTACAATAAATATCTAAAATAGTTGCTCAAGCAATACGATATCGAACTATATTCGACACAGAACGAAGATAAGTCATCGGTTGTAGAAAGATGGAATAGAACGATGAACAATAAAATGTACAAGTACTTCACAGTCAATAACACGTATAAATACATTGATATTCTACCGGATTTGGTAGATGATTATAACTCTCGTCTACACAGGTCGATTCTCACAACACCAAACAAAGCATCTGAAAAAGAGAACGAATATCTAGTTTATCGTAACCTATTTCGTGACCAACAAAAATCAAACGCAGGTGAAAGGTGTAAGAAAGGTGACAAGGTTAGAATAAGTAAGTATAAGGGAAGGTTCCCCAAGGAGTACGTACCAAACTGGTCGGAGGAGATGTTCACTATAGATAAAATACTATAAACAAACCCTACCACGTATAGGATATGTGATTTAAACAATGAAGAGGTAAAGGGATCATTTTACACACAGGAATTACAAAAAGCAAATCAAGAGATCTTTCGAATAGATAAGGTGATCAAAAGATACCCTAAGAAGAAACGTGCGCTAGTGAAGTGGATGAATTCAATTCTTGGATTCCGATAAAAGACGTGAAACATATAGGTGAACCTAAAAACACTTAAAACATGTATGTTGTAGTCATGTATGGAAAACATAAATGATCACGATATCTAAAGAAACTCAACTATCAATAGTAACTCAACTTCCAACGACGAAGGCAACAACGATCTAGTGGAACGTGCGCCGACTATGTCGAACAGGAATCCTAGCGTCAACGAATTCTTGAACGATATTAGAAACGGTGAAAAAGCAAACATGCTTTTAGGAATGTGTCTAGCAACGGACGATACAAATGGCCCTTTCATTCTTGGCTATCGTACACATGCGGAAATACATAACATTAGGTTGGAAATGGTTCGTTATTGTCAAATCAGAGGGATTTCTCTTCCATACGTTGCCTCGTACAATCACCCGAGCGGTGTGGTTGTTGAGATGAGCAATGGAAATGCACATCGTATGCGATGGCGATACGATGATGAGTCTAGCCAGTACTTCGAGCGATTCGAAAAACACGTATATCGCGAACCGGGAGCGATAGAGGGAGAGACTACGTCGTCTATCTTCGATTATGTCGCGATTGAGTTCTCGGAGTTCTTGGACGACATGAGAAGCAGTGAAGAAACCGACCTAACTGTTGGTTTGCTGCTGGTAACTAAAGACGTCCCCTACTTGATCATAGATGACGATGCCTATTCAGATACAGAGCTTGACAACATCAGGTTGGAAATGGTTCGTTATTGTCAAACTAAAGATATTTCATTACCTTTCGATACATCCTTTGAATACTACGGTGATGTCGGCCGCACCATTAAACTTGAGTTGAACGAAACAGGTTGCGCGCGTCGTTCCGTTTCGCATATGGACGAAGATGGTAGTATAACAAGTATCGAGCACTTCGAGTATAGAAACACCTCGGCAGGCGCCCCAATAGGTGTGGTAATCGAGGAAGACGAATCCGGTGAATCACTATACGTCGTCCGAGATCACGTATTCGATGTCCTAAGGGCCGTGCTTGAAGACACTGGCGAATTCGAAGGAAGAATGTCGAACGACGACACATACTACGACACCGACCCAGATACAGAGAGTGATGCTTCGAAAACATCTAGAGAGTCGATAGAGAAAACGTGCATGAATGTTGCACTATTTGTTTAGAAGAGAACGAAGACGAGAAAAGGAAAATGAAGATGACGAAATGTAAACATGTGTTTCACATTACTTGCTTCGTTAGGTGGTTCATGACACGTGTCCTTGCTGTAGGCAAGAAGTCGATAAACTGTAGACGCTCATTCAAGTGGAGTCGAATACGAAACAACGACGGCGCTTTGTCACTCGCACAAGACCGACAAGAAAGATATAAAAGAAAATCATACGATACATTTTCAACGATGTATACACGTTTAAACATAAACGCAATACGTTGTCCTTCGTTTTTGAGACCGATCTATCTAGAAAACCTTTCACGAGATCCCCTCCATTTGCAATCATTTCGTAGAAGATGAATGCCGTTGTGATTTTACACAATCATGTAAACACGTAAAAACCAAAATACACCATGAACACACAAAAACCGTTTCGACCACTTCTCAGATCGCGATACGTAGGGGTCTCGATTTTAGCCCTCGAAATTCGCGAACATTTAAAACACACTTAAAGAAATGTTTTCTATAACGTATTATATATGGGAATTAAAAACCAACAGACCAGATTCAACGAAACGATTACGAAAGATCCATTGTTCATCGACGAAACAGATGAAACAAATGAAACAGACGAGGAGCTCATAGACGATTCCCCAATAGAGCAACGTGGTGGAATCAAGGAATGGACGAGGGAATTTAATGCCCTCGACGAGAAAAAGGAAAAGAGAATAATAAGGGCACTAAAACGTATGATACGACGGCGAGAACGAAACGACAAAAAGATACTAGAACGCCAAAAAGCGAGGGAGGCGCGCAAAAAGGATAAACAAAGAAATTGGCGCGACAGGAGAAGAAAAGACAAGAACGAGAAGCAAAGAAAACCGAGTTCGAGTCGAACAAACTAAAACTTCCATATGGGGCTAAAATGACAAAGGCTGAACTCCTCGCGTTGGTTTACAAACAAAAAGCAGAGTTGGATGAACTACGAGAGAAAGTGATCCTGCAACCACCTGTTCCCAAACCAAGAACGATCAGGTCCGTATAAGAACCGCTCAAACCCATTCCAAAACCACGTACTGACTTGACTGGAAGAAAGGTGGGAAAAACAGAGCCTACCTGTGCACCAAAAACCAAAAATAGGAAAATAGCTTGTGTGTTTCCATCACGTAAAACAGTGAAGGAGTTGATAAACAAATTTGAAAGTATCAAAAAGGAACAAGAAGACGAAAACAAGCTACGTATCTCAACTGGCTGTCGACGAATTCAACGAACAATTGAAGAAGGATAAAACTACAACAATGATAGACGAAAGAATAAAACCCTTGTTCGTACAAGAGGATAAGGAAGACATCCCAATACTCGAGGAGAACTTCCCATTCAAAGATAGCAATAGCAAAACAATGGATAAGCACATTCCATACGAAATATTATTGGTCGATAGTGGTATACCCAACAAGTTCGGTTACTACGAAGATATGTACAAGATCAAACTAAACGATGATCCAAACCAACCATTGGGAATAGATGTTCTAAGAAACATACTAATGAAATCAATAAAGAACAGGAAACTAAAAGAGAAATACTTCGTGCGATTATTAGTAACCTCTCCAGAACTCTCCAAACCATTATCGACCCAGTTCAAAACCTATAGAGAACTACACGATCCTCTAACAAGAATCGAGGACCTAGCCGATTACAAAGTTTTAGACGTAGAAAAGGCTTCGTTCATAGCACAATTAGTGAGGATCCCGCGTGGTGGCGCAAGGGCTATGCTGTCTAGTGACGCTGCATCAAGAAAGAATTGCATCATACAAATAAAGAATACTGATACGATGTGTTTAGCAAGAGCTAAACTAAAAGACGGGTTTGGAAGGTCGCAAAAACTACAAACTCTCTACGCTGTCGATTATTATTCTCACATTTGTAAGAAGACGTACACAAAGCGCGACAAACATAGATGTCTACCAAAGGGCTTAGCGTGTTTCCGTTACTTTGGCAGAAACGAAAAGTGTCATGGTGATCCAAACGTGTCAGAGATGTAACAGGACCTTCTCCAATGAAAGATGTTTCGAAGGATATATGAAAAACAGATCAAAGGATAGTAAAAATCCAGACATCGTTTGTCGAGCTGTTGTAAAGTGTTGTGGTTTCGTAGAGTGTAAAAATTGTGGAAGTTACTCCGATCCAAAGACACACCAATGCTACATAAATGAAGTAGAGTGTCTTGGTGGGAAATGTACGAACAAGGATGGACCATGTTCTGGTAGAAACACCAAAAAGTGTAAGTCTTGCAAGTCGTACACAGAAAAGTACATGTTCTTCTACTTCGAATGTACTCAAAACACTGGGACATATACTGTTAACCTAGCTGTATGCCAAGTGTTTTACAACATAGAAGATTTTTGTAAGAACATGATAAACAAATACAAGGAAGGCTACACGCTAATCGCACATAATAGTCGTGGGTACGATTCCATATTCATACTTCGTTGGTGTATCGCAAGGAATAAAACCATATTGCATCTACAAAGGTGCAAAAATTATGTCAATGTAAATACCAAAACTTAGAATTCGATTCATCGCCAGTCTAAGTTTCGTATCGCAGCCTCTGTCACAATTTCCGAAGACTTTTGGTTTGACAGAATTTAAAAAGGGATACTTCCCACACTACTTCAATAAACCATGCAATGCAAAATATGTTGGAAAGATACCAAGCAAGAAGCACTATGGTCCCAATCAAATGAAATCAGGACGTCGTGAAAAGTTCCTCGAGTGGTATCAAGAAAGAGTAGACGAAGAATACGTGTTCGATATGAAAAAGGAAATATACTAGAATATTGTCGATCTGACGTTGACATTCTACGACGAAGCATATTAAAACTAAGAGAGGCCTTCATCGATCTAGAAAACATCGACCCTCTTCGATACACAACAATTGCTTCGGTGTGCATGGCAATATACAGAGGAAACTACATGCCATAAGAAACAATAGCTGTAGTTCCGAACGTACACACCATTGAAACCTTCAGTAAAGCAAGTAAACCTGGTTGGACTACATGTCTGAAAAGAATGGGATGGAGATAAAACATGCACTAAACGGTGGCGAAAAGATAATTGAACATACGAATGACAAACTACGTGTCGATGGTTATTGTAAGGAAACTAATACAGTATACGAATTCCAAGGTTGCTTCTGCCATGGGCGTACCAATTGCTATCACAAAGACATCGTAAACAATAAAGTCCAAATAGAAATGGGTACGCTTCAAAAGAGAACACAAGACAAAAACGAGAAGATCCTACGACTAGGTTTCAATTTAGTCGAGATCTATGAATGTCAGCTTCAAAAGGACCAAGGCTCCAAATAATTTACTAAAAACTACACTAGAGAAATAGTAGAGCCTTTGAAACCAAGAGACGCATTTTTCGGTGGGCGAACTAATGCGACATACCTAAAGTACGAATTCAAACCTAACGAAAAAGGAAGGTACATCGATTTTTGCTCTCTGTACCCAACAGTACAATACTTCAAGAAGTATCCTATCGGACATCCTACAAAATTAAGGAACCGGAAAAACACGATGAAAAATGGTACGGGTTAAAGTGTAAGGTGGTTCCAACAAGAAAACTATTTCATCCGGTGCTACCACGAAAGGCAATACGTGGAAACTACGAGAAGTTGATGTTCCCCCTATGTATACGTTGTGCAAACACAGGCCAACAAACAACGTGTTCCCATACTGATTCGGAAAGATCGTTCGTTGGAACCTAGACAACCGACGAAATAAACATGGCCATACAAAAAGGATATACAATTGCAAAGGTCTATGAAGTATGGAATTTCGAAAGAAGTAGTCATGACTTATTCAAGGGTTACATAAACAGGTTCGTTCGATTAAAGCTAGAAACAAGTATGTACAACTTTCCAACCAAAGAACGTGAACAAGAGTTCAGAGAAAAAATACGTAGAGTTCTTGGTATCGACTTTGGTGTTCTAGAACACAACGAAGGATATCGGGCAATAGCAAAACTTCGTCTCAATTCTCTTTGGGGAAAATTCGGACAACGCGACAACATGAGTAAAACGGGATATGTGTCGGATACTAGCACGTTTTACAAAATACTACTCGATGATTCCTTAGAAGATATAAACATCTGTCTAATAAACAAAGATATGGTGAAAATGACATTTAAGAAAAAGGGAATGTTCATAGATAATCAAAACAATACAAACGTATACGTAGCTTGCTTCACAACATCGTCGGCAAGGTTAATGCTATACGAAAAACTAGACTACTTGGGTGATCAAGTATTATACTTCGACACAGATAGCATAATATACGTCGAAAGACCAAATGACAAGACAGTAGAAACCGGTGACATACTTGGTGATTTAACATATGAACTAAATGTGAGGTACATAACAGGAACCTTCTTATCAGGTGGGCCAAATAATTACTCATACCAAATTAGTGACGGCTCATACAAGAGCATAGTAAAGGTTTCAGAATAAACTATGAAAATGGTCAGGTACTAACTCACGAGAACATGAGAAAAATAATTACCAATGAGAGAACATAGAAAACAAGTACGAAGAAAAGATATACAAGTTTGGATACGATAAGCGTGCAATAGTAAATTCGGAAAACGAAAATATCCTAACCCTACCATATGGGTTCTAGAAGCACGACTAGAATTTCAATAGTTTCCATAATTTCACGTCACCTTATGTGAGCCCAACTGGGAACGGGCTGACTTTTCAACCTTCCCTAGGACGGATATACTGCCATTTCATACCGCTCGATAGCTGTAATCACCTCTTCCTTGCAATTTTCATGTCTGAATCGGACACGATGATTTTTCATGTCTTATTTTTTTATTCTGGTAAACGTGTTGCTTTGGTGTAGTCTTGGTTTTGATCTTGGTATGATTTTGTTGAATCGCAATTGAAACGGGAGACCTACATATTTGGGAACCCCCACCTCCGCTCCACATCACCTCGGTCTTTCGGCCTCGGTTCGCTCCGCTTTCGGTTCCCTCCCTTCGCCAGTGTAAACCTAAGGGTCCCAGATGTCTATCTTTTCCTCCCGTCAACCTTGCGATGAATTAAATACCAACTAAAAACAAACCAATACCACACGCTACCTAATATTCCAATTTTTTGTCATGTTTTTTCTTGTCATATTTTTCTTGCCATTTTTTGTCACGTTTTTTCTTGTCATATTTTTTCTTGTCATTTTTTGTCACGTCTTGTCTTGTCATATTTTTCTTGTCATAACTGTCCTAAGTAGTAGTAGTCATTGGCAATCAGTACCACGAGGCGGCCCGCCGCTTCGTGGTACCACCTACGGCTACTATTACCTATACAAATTATTTGGATCTAATACAAGTAAGGCTTAGTTCAAACGCCGCATTTCACATGAGCCTATCCTAATTTTAATGACTAGAACAATACATTTAGCTCATTAACATTAGGTTTGGCTCATGTGAAGTGCGGCGTTTGACCTAGGCGTAATATTAGCTTAGCGCAATGATACTGAATGGACATCTCATAACGAGACAAAGAATCGGCAACACCGAAAGTACAACCAACAGTACTTAACGGAATCGTCACGTGGGACTATTAGCTTATATTATCACGTTTTTCTCTAAAGGAAACATTACAAAATGGTAAAATACATCCAGAGCCCTGACTAATTAACACTGTACTCTTACATCAGCTTCCAATATTTATACCACAGTATTCCTGATATAACCGGTTCTACATATTTGTATTCAGAATATATATTTCTAAAATAAGGAATATTTCGTAAACAATTGCAGTTTGGAAACAGGTATACTTAAAACTAATAAAAGGAATTCCATGATACTGCTATCGTGTAAACACTTGGACAGGCTTTAGTGTAGATTCAAGGCGTAATGAACCGTACCAGTTTCATATGGACCCAAAGTCATCCGGTGTTGCGTAAGCGTAGCCTGAGATGATCGGTATTGTATTATTGCCGCAAACCAGGGGAGGCGGAGGGCTCTCCGCGGAAAATGAGTGGCTAGCTGTGAACCCATCCGATGGGTTTTTATTACCTCACAGCGTGCGTTGACCGTTGGAATTTTTGCAGGATGCTCACCTCGGTGAAAGATTCGGATCCCGCGGCATATTCGAAT
>JAOBYG010111096.1:0-66180 GCA_025403545.1 Epizoanthus stellaris
CAAGGGCGCACAGCTCCGTAGCTTGCTTTGGCTAGAAGAGAAAGCCAAGCCGCAACCAGAACAGGGCTGCACATGTGACCAGTTGGACGAAGACGAAGACGACGACGATTGCGCCTACTGTCTACGCATGGAAGACGAAGACGAGCCGGAACATATCCCGCAGTGTCAATTGGAACTGTCCGTCGGTAATAAAATGGTCCTCACAGAGCTATTCGCAGACCAAGTCGAACAGATTCTACCCTTCATTAAAACGTGGGTGATTAATGACCTTGAAGCCATCGAGAAGAAGCTAAACTCACAGGGCGTATATCTCCAAGGTCAGCCGAACCCTAAAGGGGCGCTACCTGCAAAAAAGCCCTTCGACCCTGTCAACATTATGTTCCTTAGCAAGGCCGTCGAAAAAGGCGATTTAGTAGTGACGCTAGAAGAGATTATCGTCGCGAACCCTGTACACGCTAACGACTGTGCTATCGAGCTCAAGAAGGGCACCAAGTGTCGCGTATTGGATGTAGAGACACAGCTCCTAGGTAACGTGACCCTCGCGCACGTACAGCCGGAGTCAGGGCTAGACATTTACCGCGTTACGCTAGCGTCAATTCAACCAATCCAAGAATAAAAGGGGCTCGTCATGACAGCACATATCAAGCTAAATAAATTCCTAGGTTTTGGACGCTTCCGATACATGACGGGCGCACAAGTCCTACAGACCCAAGACGGCCTATCGTATTTACGCTGGGCACATCATGCAGGCATGGTGATAGACGGGGAGATATTATTCCAAATAGGGCTACACCCTTCGCAGACAAACCCTGAGAAGAAGCCCAAGCTAATACCAATCACGCCCGAGCTTTTAGCAGAAGCACAGGCACACGAAGACCAATTGAACGGAGTTACCCATGAAGAAGCCAACCGAACGTATGTGGAACGTAATAAGCCTTGTAGTCGCTGTGGCAATACTAGCGATATTCACGATGACAGTCAGTGCAGCGAAGACATCAGCGAAGGGGGCTTCTGGGGCTTATACTGTTAGCATAGTATCCGCACCCGCCACGGTTGAAGAATCAATCCAAGTATTTCATACCCCTGCGGTGGGCTCCACCCTCGATGGTGGTATGGATAACGCGAATGATGTTGCATGTGGGGTATTTGCGTCTATACTTGAAAAACAAGATGACTTGAATACCTTCTCTTCCCGCATAGTATCGCAGGGTAGGCCGAATATTTATATCATCCAAGAGGCCAAGCACACTCGGGACCTACTGAATAAGCTCGCGATGATGCAGGGCGTACCAATTAAGGACCTACTAAAAGAGATGTACCCGGCTATGTGTTCCCACATTAAAGCGTAGAGACAGCGACGATGAACAGTAAGCACCTTATCAGTATACTTTGTTACATAGCGGTAGTAGCCACATTCGTTTTATACTCGATTGCAGGGCCTAAACAGCCCGCTAAGAACCCGGAGGTATGCTACCAATGGCATGTATACGGTGTGGTGCTTAATGTTCGAACGACGGACACTGAGGACGTGGAAAGACAGCGGCGCAAGATAGGTCCGCCGGATAAAGCGTTTATATGCCCTTGGGATAGTGTGGAGTAAGAACATGTACGAGATGATAACCTTAATAATCGGCGTCGTATCCGTTGTATGGATTAAGCGCAAAGGTCTAACGGCCGAAGAACTACAACGGTACGCAGTAGAACAACTGGAAGCCCTGCGAATATGGGTGGTACGATTCAAGATATATCGCGGGGCCTCGGGTCATGTATGGCTCAAGTTCTCGTACCAAGGCTGGGTACAGGCCCGGTGGTGTACCGATGCTAAGGACGGGTATCTAGTACGGGTCGATGGTGTGATAGGGACAACGCACAAAACCTACGTGGGCATTATCAAAATCGAAGACTATACTAAGAGGAAGACGCCATGAGCAGATTATCCGACGACTTTAAAGCCCGCGATGAATTCTGGGAAGACGTGGACGAAGTAATCGCAGAACTAGACCGCCGGGGTGATACCCTAGAGCGCGACCTAGTGATGAAGATAGCGTTAGTCAAGGACCAAGAAGATGTAATGGCCCTGCGTGAAGCGTCCAACGCCTACAACGACGCTAGCGACGCGTGTTGGGACCGCAAGCTCTTAAGCGAGTTACGACTAGAGCAGTTAACCGACTTGTTTGAAGACGCCATGGCGATAGAGATAGGCGTATTTGAACTAATCGAAATATACAACGAGAACGAGGACACGGTACACTAGAGCAAAAATACTAGTTTACTTGAAACCTTTTTCATCATAATATTGCACCCCCATCACAGGGAGAGGAAACGATAAAATGCACACTCTACCAATAATCAACGAAAACTAAGGCGATATTATGGCGAAGAAAAAAGTAGTTATCGCGCTTGGTTCATCCGTGTTCAATTCTAAGATTGTCCAAAAGAAACTTAGCATTGATAAACTGTTTGAGAATCTATCCACCGCTGTAGGCCGTAAGAAAAAAGACGGACCGTATTTTGTTTTCGCATCATTCAAGGGCGAGAAGCGTAACGCTAGCGCAGTCAAGTTCTACTATGGCGCTACGCTGGATTTAGATAACTCGGACATAACACCGAAAGGCATCCGTAAAGTCCTTAAGCCGCTTAAGTGTCGCTATTGCATATACACAACGCATAGTCACAAAATGGAAGGCAAGGGCAACCGTTACCGTGTAGTAATTCCGTACATCGAACCAGTGAGCAAAGGCAAGCATGTTGAAACGACAATTTACCTTAACTACTTGTTTGGCAGTACGGGCGTTGATACGTCAGCAAAAGCACTATCACGACCAATGTACCTCCCAGCACATCCAAGAGATATGCGGGAGCACTTTTATTATTTCGCAACCGAAGAAAAAGCGTTACTGGACCCTGAGCAAAAAATCGAAGTACCGCCCGAACTACTATGGGAACAGGAAGAGTTAAACAACGCTGTTAATGACAAAGTTGATATTACCCAAGAGCTGACCGAAGGTGGCCGTAATGACCACATCGCAAGGACCGCGGGGACGTTAATCGGTCAGGGTAAAACGCTACAAGAGATTATGGATTTTTGTTGGGAAATTAACGAGCTGAAATTTAGCCCGCCAATGAAATTGAGTGAGATTAAAACGACGGTTAAGTCCGTGTGGAAGTCGCACTCTCGTAACCATAATGACTTGGAATGGTCCCACGACCAAATCGTAGAACGTATACAGAAATCGGAATCACTAGAAAGCGACGTAGACCACATCTTGACCATGGCCGCGGCGAGTGTACAGTCTAACAAAACGAGCCCTATTCAACTTAACACAATGCTTAAGAAGATTAGTTCCCGTGTGAAAGACATCTCGCTAGCAGACCTTAAGAGCGAGATTAAGTCTAAGATTAAAACGCAGAAGGTGGAGAAGTCCGAAGCCAAAGAACGCTTGGATATTGACGATGATTTAGACGGCCCGGTAATTGATAAGTACATCCGGGAGTTTGACGACTTTTACTATATTGCCAGTGAAAATATTATCTATAATCGACGTGCAGAACTAGAGTATAAACCGGAAGGTTTCAACACTAAGAACACTGAGATGAATGAAGACTTTGGGTACACTAAACTGTCTCCGTTCAAAATTCTTACTGACATCGGGGCTGTGCAGAAAGTGGACGCTCGCCGTTACTCTCCGGCGCATGAGCGAACATTCCGCGACCCGTTAGATAATCGTAGTAAATTGCTGAACACTTATTGTGCCTCAGACGTTAAACCGAAGAAGGGCAAGACCAAGCCCCTACGTGAGCATTTTGAATACTTGTTCCCAGACCCTCGCGAACGTGCGATTGTCTTGGAGTTCATCGCGTACAATTACCAGAACCCGGGCAAGAAGGTTATGTGGGCACCGATTATCAAAGGTCGTAAAGGTATTGGTAAATCCATTATCGCGGCTAAGATTATCAAGCCTATATTCGGCGCTAAGAACATTAACGAACTGAACACGACACAGCCACTAGAAGAGAAGTTCAACTCTTGGCAGTCAGGTTCGCAAATGGTCTTAATCCATGAGTTGTATGCAGCGAAAGCGCGTAAGACTATTACCGAAAATTTGAAGTCCTTCATTACTGAGGACACGGTAAAGATTCGTGCGATGCAAAAGGATTATGTGACGCTTCCGAATGTTACTAATATGCTAGCCTTCACCAACCATGAAGACGCGCTTTTTGTAACCGCTGACGAACGTCGATTCTGTATGCTGCGCTGTGAAGTTATGCCGCGTGACGCGAAGTACTATGCCAAGTTGGTTAAGTACCTTGACGCTAATGTACCTGCTATCGCGTATTTCTTTATGAACATGAAAATCGAGACAATTGATATTTACAATCTACCTGAGACGGCGTACACCAAGCAGGTTATGCGTTCGTCACTAGATTGGGCCGAGGCGCTTGTTAAGGACGAGTTGGATGATGACCAATCAATGCTTAATAAGTACACTTACATGACGTGGAAATCATTGTGCCAAATGTTCTTATTGAAGATGCACCAGAATGGCGGCAACGTGAGCCCGTATGAAGCTATTTTAGGTACAGCGTCCAAGAAGACGTCAGAACTTAAACACGCTCTGAACGACGCAGGGTTCCACGAATTGAAGGTCCCGGGTTCTGCCGATGGCCGACTACGCGTGAACGGCAAACGTCAATCAGCTTGGGTGATGCCTAAGACGAAAGACGTGGAGTTGGATGCCAAGCACAAGGCTAGCATTATCGACAAGCTCGAACGCTGCGAAGAAGACGTGGCAGAAGCTTATCAAACAATTTTATAAATAAAAGTTGGCAGTTCTCGGATACTCGTCTAGTCTTAATTGTATGGCGAGAACGCAACATTTTACGGGAGAAACAACGTGCCAAAATAAAATGAAAATATAATTTGCATTATCGCAAAATTCACCTAAGCTTAAGGGGTGAAGCAAAGAAAACCGAACACGACTTTATATCTTTTTTATCTACCGGGGTCCTCGCCCCAAGGAAGCAAATAACATGGCTAAAGTTCAAGAAGTAACATTATGTGCAGCGTCAATTAAATCGCTAGCGTTCGCAATCGCCGAAGCAATGGGCGCAACTGTTCCCCCAGAAGCGGACGTATCTAAAAAGTCAGACAAGAAAGCTGACAAGGCCGATAAAGCTCCGACTAAAAAAGAGCTTAAGGCGCAGGCCAAAGCGGAAAAAGAAGCTAAGAAATTAGCGGAAAAAGAAGCGGAGAAAAATGCCGCTGAAAATCAAATGACTCAGAAAGAGTTTTTAGCCTTGGTTAAGTCAGCAATCGCGGAATCAAGTAAAGCAGAAGTCATGACGATTCTCGCAGAGCATGATTACAAAAATGCTAAGAAAGTCGACGAAGAAGATTATCAAGAAATCGCCACAGAAATTGCCGAGCTATTAGCGGGTGATGACGATGGTGATGACGATGACGATGATGACGATGCTGATGATGATGATGATGATGATGATGATGATGACGATGATGATTCGGATGATGATGACGACGATGACGATGATGATGATGACGACGATGACGATGACGATGACGACGACGATGATGATGACGACGATGATGATGATGACGATGACGATGACGACGACGACGATGATGACGATGACGAACCCGTTACCATTGACCAAGTCAAAGACGCGTACACCGCCGCTCGTAAAGAAAGCAAAAAGCAAACTGAAAAAGCGTTGAAAGATGCAGGTCTGAACACTATTCGCGGTCTGAAAAAACTAGCGGAAGATGAAGACGATTTAGCAAGCTTGTATGACGCTCTACTCGAAATTGTAGACGAAGACTAGTCACCATTTAACGATCTTATTATAGCCTCCTCTCACGGGGGCTTTTTTATCTCTAAGAGTAATTCCTCATGAAGAAAACTTACAAGAAGAATGACATCGCTAGCGAACTCCAAGTAGCAGTAATCGAGGGCCTTAAGGAACAAATGGCCGAACAGATTAGCATTGCCCGTGAAGACTTCTGTAGCAAGTTGATGATTGCGGGCCTAAGCGCCACACGCGTTAAAATCGTAGAAGCCTATGACTTGGTCAAGGATGAACTGCAATATAGCGTCAGCGCCATTTATAGAGCCACTGGTGAAGCTGTGGACTTGTCCGACATCCAATTGGCTACCGAAGCTGACTACGATTTATGGTACGCCGGGTTAAAGCCTGCCGTGCAAGACGTTGTGGACAAGCTACCCCCTTCGAACACGTATCACTTAGCTGGGGACCCTAGCCCGGTGCAGTTGTACGGCTACCATATCGGACCGAAAGGTGTGGTGGAATTAACCATCTGTGTACACGACGACGTCAAAGGCCCATACATCATGTACAAAGTTAGCCCTGACGAGTTAACCATCCACGCAGCGAGAAAATAACATGAGCCTAGCAGAAGTAAACGTCTCTCTCGTACTCGATTTTGATTGCCCACATTGCAACCATTCCCAGAGCACGACGGAACATGACATCGAACCGCGCGAAGGCACCTTTTCGGTGGACTGCGCAGAGTGTAAAGAAACATTCGATTTAAACATCAACGAAGACTACTAAGGCGTAATTATGAAACGAGCACCTAATAGTATCGACCTCCGCGGTATAGAGCAAAGCGTATCGCTAAAAGACGCTGAATCGTACGCAGCGACCATGGGTTATGACTTCCTATACTTCGGCTACTATGAGGGTGCGCGTGACGTAGACCCCGCGTTGAAGTCGAATATCGTACATGAACATTTTTGGACTGCGGACGAACACCGCGTCAACTTCCAATCGCTCCACGTACCTTCATTCCCGAGGCGTAGTCACTGCGCACATTGTGGCGAGAAGGTATTTAACAAGAAGGGTCCACAGAAATTATGTACCCGTGAACAAACCGAATTTGACTTAGGGGAATAGAATGGGACACCATCGCATATCCGCCTCGGGCTCGTCGCGTTGGCTTAAGTGTTTCGGTTCCGTTGAACTGATTGAGCACTTGAAAGCCTCCAAGATGATACCGCAGCGAACGTACAATCAAGCGTCACAACTCGGTACAGCGGTCCATTACGTTGTCGAGCAAGTGCTACTTAAAAAGTGTAAGCTGAAAGACTTCCTCGGGGAGCTAATTCTCGAAGAAGGCATGAAGGACGAAGTACTAATCACCAAGCACGAATTGGCATGTGCCCGCATATGTATTAAGTACGTCAAGGAAGAGTACAAGCGGACCAAGAAAGCGGCCAAGGGTGGCAAGGTCAAGATGTTCCCGGAACGTAAGTACGACCTGACCAAAGTTTACAACGCTCCAATGGGCGGGACGGCCGATATAACCATCATTGAATTCGGTGGGACGCTTCACATTATTGATTACAAAAATGGCCGTATGTCCGTTGACGTTAACGATAATTCACAGCTCCGTATCTATGCGCTTGGTGCCTTCTACCGCTTCCACAAGAAGTATAAATTTAAGAAGGTTAAAGTAACCGTGGTCCAGCCGAACGACAACCACGTAGACGGCGCAATCCGCTCGCAGACTGTCTCGGTTAAAGAGCTGTTGAAGTGGGAACAAAAGGTACTCGTCCCTGCGCTTAAAAAGGTTGTGTCTAAGAAGGGCAAACTAGTCCCGGGCGAAACACAATGTTTCTGGTGTGAAGCTAAACCGCACTGCGACGCGTACTTGAAGAACAAGCCTAAAATGCTTAGTAAGGTTATGGCTAATATCATCCCGACGACCACGATTAATACGTTGCCTGAGATGCACCAATTGTCACAGGAACAGTTACAGCATATCGTGGATGACGGGGACCGCGTAATCAAGTTCTACCAAGATGCCAAGGCTCATGCTTTAGGACTCATGGCCGAAGACCGCGGCGCAATTGATGGCTGGACTGTGACGCCTAAATGGGGCAATCGCAAACTGGTATCAATGGCGGTAATAACACCGTTGCTTGAGAACAAAGGCATCGGCCCGGAAGAAGTTACCATCGCTAAGGAAGAGCGAATCATGACGGTGACAGAGCTTGAGGCGTACGTTAACGCGCTTAAAGGCTGGGACAAGGACGACGTTAAGAAGTTCATGGACCAAGCGACTACGCGGACCAAAACAGGCTACACCATGTATCGTTGTGATACCGCCGCGGACGAGTTTGCAGAGTTCATCGAAAAATAAGTAAAATAAAAATTGCATTACCAGCTAACTAGACTATAGTTAGTTAGGTAAGCAAGAGGGTCAGGCATCACCCGGGAAGTAAACGCTCCCAAAGCCTTTAAGAACTAACAGTCTTTAAGACTACAACTCAATAGATAATAGGTAATATAAAATTATGGCTCAAAATAACGCTAAAGTAATCGTCGGTACTAACAAAACCCCTGCACGTTCTACATTCATGTTCTGCCGTGTCTTGAAAGAGCCGGAAGATGGTGAAGGTTCAGCAAAAGGTAAATGTGCAATTCTCTTTCCGAAGTCAGATAAAAAGATGACCAAGAAAGTTAACGAAGCCATCCTTGCTGCGGGTAAGAAAAAGTTCGGTGATAAATTCAAACTTGGCGGTAAATACTTAAGCCCACTTCGCTGTGGTACGGAAATGTTTGAAGATGAAGATTACACCGTAGGCGAAGAAGCTAAAGATATGTGGATGCTTTCTACATCTTGCTATAAAGTTCCACAGCTTGTGGACAAGTCCGGCCAACGTGTCATCGACCCGGAAGAGTTAGAAGAGCTAATGGTGTCAGGTAACTACTTCCTGTTCTCAGTAACCATGAAAGGCTTTGATAACGAATCTAAAGGTGTTCGTGCGGAATTAAACAACCTTATGTTCCAGAAAAAAGGTGAACGTCTCGACGGTTCCGCGTCTGCGGAAAGTGAGTTCGGTGATTACGCTACCGATAACGACGACGACGACGATGATGACGACGACGGTGATGACGACCAAGGCATCAGCAAAAAAGAGTTACAAGCTTTATTCAAAGAAGCTGTAGCGGAAACGAGCAAGAAAAAGGCTAAGAAAGTTTTAGCTAAGTTCGATGTTGAAGCAATCAAAGAACTCGACGAAGACGAGTACGATGACGTTGCCAAAGCATTAAACAAATTAATCGGCTAACACTCAAGTAAGCTGAACCCAAGCACTCCACATGGGGTGCTTTTTTTTCACTAAATTCCGTGAGAATACTATGATTAAAACACCTAAACGCCCGCTCGCTGTCATCTGTGAAGAGAACTTCGTGGCGACGCCTAAGCACTTTCTCGATATAGATTTTGAGACACGTTCGGAGGCTGACATAAAAGCCACGGGGGCCATGAAGTATTGCGAGCACCCCAGCACAGAAATAATGATGATAAGCTTTTCCTACAACGGGAAGACTGTCTACAACTGGAACCCCTTTACCAGCAAAGAATCAGCGCCCGACATTGTGATAGCTCTCGCTAAACTTGGTTGGCATATCCGCGCTATGAATTCTGAATTCGAGTACTGGGCATGGAACATCGTTGCCGTACGCCAATTCGGGTGGCCCACAGTCCCTATCTCGCAGTTTTATGATGTGATGGCTATGTCATGCGCCATGGCCTTTCCCGCGTCGTTAGAGAACGCCGGAGCAGCTATTAAGGCTAAGATAACCAAAGACCCGGGCGGTATGCGCCTAATTAACTGGTTTAGTAAACCTATCGGGAAAGGTAAGGGCTTCCGCTGCCCACACGACCACCCGGAGAAGTTCCAAGACTTTATATACTACTGCGACGATGACGTGGCAACGCAAATGGCTATCGCGGACAAGTGCAAATTACTCTCACCGTTTGAACACGAAGTCTTTCTAATGACCGAGCGCATGAACGTCACAGGGCTGCCAATTGATATGGACCTTGTGACCGCTGCGCTTGAACTCGTTGGACAGTTCCAAGAGTACGCCAATAAGAAAGCGCAACGCCTAGCCGGGCCTGACTGCGGATTCGAATCGCTGACCCAGACGGCCAAGGTTAAAGATTGGCTGAACGCGAACGGTTGCGCTATTCCGAACATGCAGAAAGATGTAATCCTAGAATGGCTAGCCGACTCCATGAAGACGATACCTAAGAAGTGTCGTACCATTTTACATTTACGCTCACAGGCCGCGAAGGCATCAACGGCTAAGTATGTTCGCATGAACGACGGCACCGATTTAAACGGTTGGCTCCACGGTTTCCTCAAGTACCACATTGCACGTACTGGTCGTTGGGGTGGACGTGGTGTACAGATTCAAAATTTCCCTAAACCGGGCAAGTCAGTCTACCATCTCGATTGGGAAGAAGTTATCGCAGTCGTTAAGAAACGTAAGCTTAAATTGCTCAAGGCTTTTGGCGACCCTATGGAAGTTCTCGCAGGGTGTTTACGTGGTGCTATCTGTGCGCCCGAGGGCTACAAGTTCGTATCTGCCGATTACTCTCAAATTGAAGCACGTTTTATTTTCTGGCTAGCCGATGACCCTGTGGGGCTAAAAGATTTTGGCGGTGACGGTAAAGTGTATGAAGGCATGGCCGCTACCATCTACGGCGTGAAACCTTCGGCTATTGAGAAGGGTTCCTTTGAACGTGATATTGGTAAGCGTACTGTACTTGGTGCAGGCTTCGGAATGGGCCCACGTAAGTTCGTGACGTCATGTTGGGAACAAGGCGGCGTAGTAGTTAGCGCGGCACTAGGCAAGAAGTCCATTGAGGGCTATAAAGAACGCTACAAAATGGTGCCTATCCTGTGGGAGAAAGTAGAGAAAGCGGCTATCAGGGCTGTGCTAGTTCCGATGAAGCGTTTTACCTACAAGAAAATATCGTACCAGAAGCGCGGTAAGCACTTATATTGTCGTCTGCCTAGCGGTAGGGAGCTATGCTACCCATTCGCCCGCGTACGGACTGTTAAGACACGTTTTGGGCCACAACCTAAACTCTTTTACGATGGTATGTGCTCGTATACTAACAAATGGCGTGAGCTGGACACATGGGGAGGTAAACTAACGGAGAACTTCACACAGGCCGCAGCCCGCGATTACATGGCAGTAGGTCTAATGAACTGTGAAGCGTCCGGGGTGTACACCTCTCTGTTCACGGTACACGATGAAGGGGTCAGCCTCGCCAAAGAAGGCACCGGGTCCGTCAAGGAATATGAAGACTTGATGTGTGTGTCACCAGATTGGGCCGAAGGTTGTCCAATTGAAGCCGAAGGGTGGGAAGGCAAGCGGTATCGTAAATAGTAGTCTATACTTAAATTTCTTATAACGTAGAAGGTAATCAAACAATGAAAAATTCAATCAACGCATGTGTACAAATCTGTCATAACGCTCAAGTAAAGGCCGGGTGGTGGACAGGCGTCGACGTCTTCGCACCGTTCGTGATTCCTGCGAAGTTAGCGTTAGTCCATTCAGAGATTAGCGAAGCCCTAGAAGGGGACCGCAAAGACCAAATGGACGATAAACTCCCCCACCGTAAAATGCTTGAAGTTGAATTAGCTGACGCGGTTATCCGCATCTTCGATTTAGCTGGGGCTATGGGCATCGACCTCGGTGGAGCCATGGACGAAAAAATGGTATTCAACGCGGCCCGTCTGGACCATAAACCCGAGAACCGCGCTAAAGAAGGCGGCAAGATTTACTAAGGTAAACATTATGTCAGATAAAAAAGTGTTTCAAGCGGTAAGCGTACTATGTATTGGCACCCGTGTTGGGAAGGGCTCTAAGCGGCTAACGGGGGTCCGCCTGCTGAATGTAAATGGCGAGCCCTACGGCGAAACCGCGTACTTCTCGCACATGAAAAGTATGTTTCCCACGGGCATATACACCGTTGATACGGTGATAGACGAGTGCGGGGATATTGCAACCATCCGTGAGGCTACCGCAGAGTTCACGGGGACCATGGCGTGTGAGGAGACTTGCACCGTTATCCGCATAGAACACGAAGCGGCAGAAACGCAACTCACCGTAGCTAGTCAGATTAAGAAAGCGCGGAACGACAAGACCTGCGTCCTCGAAGCATTACGCCCTCTCCGAAAGGTTTGGGCAGGCACCAACCACGCAGGGCAGTTAGCACTTGAAGTACGAGTACTGAACTACCTACGCAACGGCACCGATTTATAAGAGGTAAGCAATATGAAAGTTATTCATAAATACGCGCTAATAACCGCGAGTCGCCAAGAAATATACTTGCCTGTAGACGCGGAGGTACTAACGGTCCAACTACAGCACGGAGTACCTTGCTTGTGGGCTTTAGTGGACGAAGACGCGCTAATGTCGAAACACAGCCTAACCATCGTGGGGACGGGGCACCGTGTCACCCGTGTCGGGAAGTACATAGGCACGTACCAATTAGACGACGGGGATATGGTCTTCCACGTCTTTAACACTGCGGAGAGATAATGGTTAAGAAGCTGGAATCGTCCTTAGAAACCACCTTCAATACGGAGGCGGCCAAACTTAAGTTGTTATCCATTAAGTTAGTCGCTATCTCCCGGTCGGGTTTCCCGGATAGGACCATCATCGGTAAGGGCGGGCTAATCTTCTTCGTGGAATTGAAACGCCTCGGGGAAAAGGCCAAGCCGCACCAGTTATATTGGCACCGTAAATTAAAGAAATTGGGGTTTAGAGTATATGTCATCGACAATAAAAAAGACGCGATTAAAACGCTCCGGGCGGAAGCCAAAGCGCATCGCAAAAGCAAAGCCTAGGTGGAAGGGTCACAGCTACCAACGTATGTGTATTGCCCGTGGGTTCATGCAGAAGTTCATCGGTTACTTTCTCGACCCCGGGCTAGGCAAGACCACATTAATTTTACAGCTCTATAAGATGCTCAAGATGCACGACAAGGTGAAGGGTATGCTAGTCATCGCCCCTATCCGTGTTTGTCATCTTGTGTGGCCTTTGGAGACGCAGAAGTGGTCCAACTTTGAACACATGAAAGTAAACGTGATGCACGGTGATAAAAAGGACCTTTGGGGGAACCTAGACGCCGACATCCACGTTATTAATCCCGCAGGCTTACCATGGCTCATGGAACAGTTGAAAGGCAAGCGTACGACGTCATGGCCTTTCGATATGCTCACTGTGGACGAGTCCACGATGTTCAAGAACCATGAGTCGGCCCGGTTCAAGATGATGAAGAAATTAGTACCCCGGTTCGCTCGTCGCTACATCCTAACGGGAACACCAATACCAAACGGCTACATGCAGTTGTTCGGTCAAATGCAGATAGTCGATGAAGGCCGCTCGCTGGGTACGAAAATCGGTCACTTTCGCTACGAGTATTTCCGCCAATACGGGAACCCTCAATTTAAGCAATTTGAATTACAAGTCGGTGCAGAGAAACGCATCAATAAAAAGATTGCGCCATTCATTATTCGTCTGTCAGCGGAGGACAATTTAAAGCTGCCGCCACTGATTGAAAATAAGATAATGATAGACTTGCCCAAGAAGACGCAGAAGATTTACGACACCCTGCGAAAGGAACACTTTGTCACCATTAAGGGCAAAGACGTTTACCCACCCACAGCGGCGTCGGTAGCACAGAAGTTGCACCAAATATGTAACGGTAATCTGTACGAAGATTGGGACGTAGAAGATATGGGGGCAGTACCAACATCGACCAAGCGCCCGTACTTCCAATTACACAAGGAGAAGATGGCCGCGCTAGACGAGCTAATCGAGGAGCTACAGGGCAAACCGTTGTTTATCGCGTACTGGTATCACCATGAGTTAATCGAGATAGAGAAGTACTTCAAGAGCAAGAAGCGTAAGATCGTTATTCTCAATTCTAAGACGTCGGACAAAGACGCCATAGCCATCGAGAAGAATTGGAACTCGGGGCAAATCCCGGTCCTCTTAGCGCAGCCCGCATCGGTTGCCCATGGTCTTAACTTCCAAGGTGCCGGGGGCGACGTGTGCTGGTTTAGTCTCATTTACGACTTGGAGATATTCGACCAGTTCATTAAGCGTCTATGGCGTCAGGGCGCAACTAAAACGGTCCGCAACCATTTCCTCATGATACGCGGGAGCATTGACGAGGTTATCTACCACAGCCTACAAGTTAAGGACGGCAAACAACAAGACTTCTTCACGCTGTTATCCAAGCACTTGAAGAAGAAAGTACGCGCTGAACAGGCACGACGTAAACGTAACAGAGGTAAATAACCCAAAGGGTGCAATTAAATGTTGCACCTTTTTTGTTTTGTACTATATTTAAGGTACTCCCCCAACCAATGAGGTTTAACATGGCTAACAGTCCAACGATAAAAAACGTCTGCGAAAGAATGATACAAGAAGGTAGCAGTCACGCGAACATCCTCTACGCGCTAAAAGAACAGTTCGGGCGCGACCACAAAGATATGTCAAAGCGCATTAAACACTACGCGGCGGCAATGTACCGTGACGGGCATATCACCCAAGAGCGTAAAGCTAAATACGTCGGAGAGTCGGGCGTCGGTCAGAAGACTTTAGACAAGCGCGAGTACATGCTCGCAACCGCTAGACGTCGTAAGAATTCACAGAAAGCGAAAGCCCGCCTTAAGAAAAATAACCCTAAGTACCGTAGATAAGTGAGAAACGAACATGAGTGAATTTTTAGATATGAAAAAGGTACTGGCACACGCCGGAGAAGACACGCCCGCGTTCCCACGTTCACTGCCGAAGGAAGTACACCTCGCGGTCATTGAAGAGATGTATAAAGCCCTGTTGAACTACAGCGATAACATCTTCGACTTAGGCCCGATTCTCGCGGAAGCCCCGCGCCATGACAACTTGCTCGCGCTGCTAGCCGACGCCGAACTCCGTGACAACCACAACACCGTGGAAGGGCTAGCGGACCAAGCCGGGAACCTTATGACTCTCCAAGCGGTGATGGCTAGTGTCAGTGTCAGCCAAGGGTTTCGTCAAGAGTACTCATGGCCGAAGTTCGTAAGTAACGTGTACACGCAGAAGCACGATAACTTTGCGTACCTACAGGGCGATAACATCCCGCTCACAGGCATCATTGTACTGGAAGGCCCAGACTGCACAGGTAAAACCACGCTAGCCAATCACTTCGCGGACACCTACGGCGCTAAAGTTATCCACGGCACTTGGAGCGCGGACATTGAGAAGAATAATCACGACATTCTCATGAACCAAATTCACCTAGCCGTTAGCGAGGCCAAGCGTGGGGGCCTAGTTGTTATCGACCGTAGCTGGATTAGTGAATTTATCTACGCGGACGTTTTCCGTGGCGGCACCAAGTGGCCGGACCTTGCAGAAGACGCGTTCCTAGAACTACTGGCTAACGACGCCATCTACGTTTTCTGCCTACCTTTCGGTGCTCGTAACGCAGAGAAACATCGCAACCGCTTCTTAGGTCGCGCGAAGGCGGGGGAAGAGATGTACGCAGAGATTGACAAAGTTGTGGACGCGTACCATTGCTTCGCGTTTGGTGTTCAGAACGCACAAGCTCTAGCCGAGGAAGACCTCCCGTGTGAAAACCTCGACCCAGAAGATGACGACGCGGACTTGTCCTTGCACCAAGAGGATGACGTCCAAGAAGGTGACGCCATCGCGACTAGCACATTCCAACCATACACTTTCAACAAAGACCATCGACCGAATTTACTTGGTAAGTTTTGGCCCGAAGAAGATGACGCCATGGGAAGCCTACAAGCGTGTATCTTTGACGTGGACATCGACGGCGACTACGAGATTCTTATGAACCGTATCGCTGAACTAAAGGGCATCCAGCCCGCAACGTAAAAGGAAAACCTATGACTGTTAAACCAATTGTATCTATCGCTAATAGTGCTTGGCTCCATTTGCTCGAAGATATTGCCGGAAAGGGCAAAGCCTCAAAGGCGTTCAGTGAAGACGTGTACTATATCGTCCCTATGAACGACCCTGTGGTGACTTTCTTTCATGCGGACCCATCGTACTACTCGAAGCTTCTTTGTAACGCACAGACGTTTTTACGCGGCTTTGGTGACGTTCCTCGCCAACTGGACAACGTCATCGACTGTCTGGAGCGTGACCCGGAGCACCCTAACGCCACGGTATACATCCACGGGGCACCGTACTCGTCCATTACCTTCGCGTTAATCCAAGGGCGCTTACAGTGTAACGTGAAGCTGTGTGCTGTAGACGTGTGGAATGACTTGCCGCGCCGTACGGTAGAGCTAGCGGTGTTGTCTGCCTACGTTTGCCTAGGTATCCGTAAGCGCCGCATGAAGTGTGAACTCGGGGGCATCCAACTACAGATTGGACAAGCCTACCTTCCCCGGGACCGTGTGAGTCCTGCGATTGCTGCGCTATGGGCGTCAGGCTTGGGCGTTAACTATATGACGCGCTTCCCACAGTCGCCAATTACTATGGGCGTCTTAATGGACTCTACACTAAACGGTCACACATCAGACCTTATCAACGCTGTAGACGATTACAAGGACGCGCTATCAAATGCCTAGTATCAAAGTAACCTACTTCCAAACGCGGAAGCTGACCCAGACGATTGATTGGCCCGAGGATGAAATGGAACTCTTCAACCCCGACAACCTCGCCTGTAACCTAGAGCCCGAAGACGGTCAGGAACAGTCCAGCGAAATCGAGCTGTACGAAGTCCTAAAAGATGGTGAACGCCATGAGTGGTAAGTCTAGGGGCCTACGCCGTCGGCTGACAGAAGTTATCGACGCCCGTGATTCTACTATCCTCTTTTTGGACGGTCACGACGCGGCGCTAATGGGTATGCTCGTTGACGAGAGCGGAGAGTGGCACAATGCGGTGTATAGCATTGACCTAATCATTCGCCACCTACGTTCGGGAGGCATGACGGAGGAAGAAGCATACGAGTTCTTCTGTTACAACATAGAAGGCTCTAAGTTCACGGGGTCTAATCCAATCTACGTGGAAACGTGGTGCTAAAATTCAGATAAGCAAAAGGGCCAATTAAGGCCCTTTTTTATTACGTGCTGTTTACTACTTGAAGTACTCTTTAACACCTACCACAAGGGCCGATATTGCGCCCGCGAGGAAGATACCTAATAGTGTTAGCTGGGTCTTCTTCTTCATCGCTTCCCCTGACTCCCGCATTTCCCGCAAGTGGATAAAATCCTTCTGCATCTTATGTGGGTCCGTGGCATCTACGCCAATGGTCGTTAGGGTCTGTGTGATTGTCTGCTGAATTAAATCCCGTAATTGCGCTTCTGTTAGAGTTACGGTTACGTTATCGGTCATCGGTCCTGCTCCTCAAGGGGCCTAGTACAACACTTCTCTAGTGCCCGGGGTGTATGGGTGCTTCATCCTTTTCCTTTGCTGTTCTAGCCTGCGCACGACGCCTGTGGTTAGACCATTCCGCGGGGATTACGTGCGAAAGGGAAACACCAATGATAATCAATGCACTAAGTACGAAGTTGATACTAACACTATTTAGGGTGGCGTGTGAATAGCCTGTGAACATAACGGTTATAATTTGTACGGCCGCTATCGCTAGTCCAGTGGAACATCTATGCGTTAGATAGAACTTGAAATTTACTAGGGTGTTCGCCATGTATATCGTCGCGAGCGCAGACGGGGTCGTGAATGTATGGGGTAGTATATCTGAGCTTATCAGGACTAGTGTTGCCCAGTTCAAGGAGAACAGGACCCCCACGCGCCACAGGGATTTAGTCTGGGCGGCTAGGGAAATGGATAAAGTACATATTGCAAGTAATGTGTAGAGCGAGAACATTGTCATCGGTAGTACCTCGTTAATGGGCTTATGCTAAAAAGTCGTGGTGACTGAGCTTAACATAAACCCCGAGATAAAGTCTAAGGTGTGAAATCCGTTAGGACTGATACGACTTGCTGAGTGACCCTGATAGAGGCATCCAACGCCGCACGGTATTCAAATACTAAGCTGTAGGTCTGGAAGTTAACCTCGCTACTTCTTACCGCGTCAATCTCTACCCGCATATTGAATATCGCGGAAGGCGGTTGCCCCGTTACAACGGTGAACGTCAACCCTGCTATCCCTGCGTCGGTAGAGAGCAATGTTTCGGTGTCGTCGTTGTACGTTCGGATGGTGTAAGTTACCCCTGCTTCTGGGGAGCCAAGTGCCACGCTGTACCAATCCTCAATGTCCGCGAGCTGTTGCGTTCTGTCTTGGTGTGTCCACGTTACAATAACGTCCGGGCCCGTGACTACTAACGGGAAGTACTCCGGCGATACCGGGTCTATGCTGCCGTGAAACTGGACCTGACCCGGAGGGTATGGCTTAAACTGACGGCCTACCATCGCGCGGGACACTTCCGTAGCGTCGCCTAACGGTAACAGTCCAACGCTCGTTTGTGTAAGCGCCTTGGCGTCTACGGTCGTACCTGTGGACTGTTCCTGTGGGGCTACTGCGTCACTGCCGTCTGCGAAGTAAATCACTGTCCCGGCGTTATGCGCCACAGGCACGGTGTCAAAGCAACCGCGGCCGATGTCTAACGTCCCGAGTATCGCGTCAATCGCATCAATACGGATAACCTCGTCTTCGATATACGCGTAGTTCCCCGGGATAATATCACTCGTAGAGCCCACGAAGGTATTCATCGCTATGCCCGTAGTGTCTGCGAGGCCCACGGCGTTCGTTATTAACGCTGTGTGAGTCCACTTACCATCTATGGCGAACTCGTAGACATTCGCGCCTGTCTTAGCCCACAACTGCAAACCAAAGGTCGGCTGTAGCGGTTTACGTGCAACCATCTGTGCGTACGCTGCGGTATCCGCAATCGCTGCAAAGTCACCCGAAGTAAACGTCGTTCCGATAACATAATATGGTAACTCGTAGAGCACCGATGATATTGCCGGAAGCGGGTCTACTACGGTGTCTGTCCACTCAGTATCAGTGGGCGTTATGTAGGCGTTATCTGGCAAGCCGAAAATATCTTCTACGCCTTCTATCTTTATTTCACTCGCGTCTAGTTCTCCGTAATCGACTTCAAGTACACGAATAACAATGTGGACTATTCCATAAGCACCCCAAGACAGCCTAACAACGTCCCCCGGGTTCACGTTCCATGCCTCACGGTTCGTTTTAAAGGATACCCTAGCCAATGGGGTCGATGACTGCGCCAACTCGCGTATGGCGATTTTAGAGGCTATGTCGCCCGAGTCTACCCCGGTGAAGTCTTTAGTCTGAGACACGATACCATTTTGGGCTTGTATCGAGGCTAAGTCTTGTGCTGTTATCGAGGTGTCGTTTAAATCACCACGCACACGGTACTTGAGGACAATCTCGTTAACCAGCTCCGCGAACGCGGGACGCTCGAAGGACATTAGCGAGGATATGTTCGTTTCGTCGAAGGTAGGTAATGTTTCTGGGTCATAGTCATCACGGACCAGCACAAGCTTGAATTTGCCTGTTTCTCTGTCAGGGTAAAGAACCCCGTTTATTAGCGTTAGAATTTCCTTGACGAACTCTTCTGCCGAACTCTGTTGGGCGTAAACTAGCGATAGCCCGAAGCCTTCCGCGAAGAGGGTGTCACTTGCAGAGGTGAAGGTCGCCACGTCTAAGTCGGAGATAGATAGCCCTAGGCCCCAATCCCCATTAGTCAGCGTGTCGTAGATGATATGTGCGCCATTAGCCGAGCCACTGTTAATGTCCTGCTTAGTGGGGTTAAACGACCCGCCCGGGATGTCCAGAATCTCAAAGGCCCATTTCTTCGGGTACGGGGACATCGCTGCAACAAAACCACCGCCACCGTCAGAGGTATAAATCGGTACTTCAAAAGGCCCGCTAAGGCCATTTACCGTCTGTGTGAAAGTGCCCTCGCGGAACACCATCGAAACGACCCCGCGAAAGGCAGGGATGTCGTTACCGTGTTGGGTTTGTAGGTATGCGTTCTGTAGTTGCGCATCCTCCCCGAACATTACATCCACGGCCCCTGCGATACCACCTTCTTTCTTGTCGCCACCGAACAAATCCGGTTTAAAGATGGCGATAGTAGAACTCGCGGAAATAGGGCCCGCCCACGCCTCGCGCTCACCAACTATGATACGTTTGACTTGGTCTACAGGGCCATGACAAATAGCCATGTGTAGCCCTAGAAAGTACCTATAGCCTATCGTCTGTTTGCTACTTCCGCCCATGTGCGCCCCTAACTACTTTGTCAGCCATAGAGTCATTCAAGGCTGTTAATTTTTCTTCGTCAATGCCGTTCTTTAAAAAGTCGGAATAGTCCAACTCATACTTGGCAAAAAACGCCCTCGTACCTTTGTGGCAGTAGAGGACGTCGCCTACATCTTGTATTGTGATAATCATTACTTGCCGCCTTCTGATTCAATCTTCGCGTAACTCAAGTCACCATACCATACAACATTCGGGCTCTGTACAACATACGTCCCGAACACTTTTGGTACTGGCTTTCCTTGCTCCGCGGTAGGTGCATCAACCTCGCTTAACGTAGCTGGTTTCACCCCCGGCGGTTTTGGTTGTAAAGCTATGGCTAATATAATAACCACAAGTAGTACGACTAGATAGCCCACGGTAATGCCCTCCTAAAAAATAGTTGTCCCATCCATCGGGTTTTTCTGCGGGATAAATGGGAATCCCCCGTAGTTTAACAGATTATCGAACTTACCGTTACAAACATCTACAGTATGGTTGCACCCTGCGAAAGCCTTGACGGTGTCCCCTGCGACTAAATCGGAGAAAGGTAAGTTTAGCGTCAGTGTCCCAGACACATTATTGAATGACGTAATAAACCTTCTGTCCGTATGCCCGCCATTGACGAACTCTACATAACCCCCTGTGTAATAGTCATCGTCATAGGCCGGGTCTATCGCGGTGATGAACGCCGCACTAGTGATACCTGTCCCGGACACGTCCGAGAGTACGCCCTCGGTGTTAAACAATAGGTTATTTGCTTTACATGAGTTGCCATAGAGCACATGCGGGCAAGCCACCTGATAAACTCTGCGTAGCCCCGGACGCTTTAACGCTGAGAAAAGAGGCTGTATCGTCACTTCTACCACGTTCTCTAGGAACTTAACATTAACGACCCTGCCCGTGAAAGTGACCGCGCCATTTAACGGGTCCCCTGCATGGTATCGGGTAAGCTTAAGGGTGATAATGTCCGTAGGCGACGTGGCGATGTACTGGTCCACGAAGTCCGCACGACGGGACATTTTAATCTTTAGGCTCGTCTTACCAATATCTGAGGTCCCTAAAATGCGACTTCGGCTAATGGGTATCGGCGTAAACTCTGTCGACGCGTTGGTGAAGAAGCTTTCATCGCTTGACGTGTACCGCCAAAAGGTGCCGTTTCGTTTAAATTCGTATGTTTCAACCGGGGCGTTTCCATACTCCGATACTTCAATGCTGTCAAAAGACATAGTCGCTACCCCTACGGTGCTAATTCAATAATAGGTACGTTAACATTAGAGTCAAAGTTAGACCCATGCGTTAACTCGATACGGTCCGAGGCAAGGCGTTGTAAGCCTAGGTACTCGCCATGCGATAACTCGCTAGCGTCACGGTTCAAGTCCACGCTAATTGCCATTGTTATAACTGCGCCGTCTGTCGAAATACTCGTAATCGTTGCGGGTATCTTTTCGTCGTCGGTCATCACGATAAGTAGGTGTGTTCTGGCTAGTCCAAAAGTCGCCTGCCCTTCGTCCTTAACAAGTAAGATAGTGTTCACAGTGCCCACATCTAGGAACGTAAAGTTTACTTCGTGTGTAGGTGCCCAAAACGGGGTCAACTTCCCTGCTCTGCGATGTAGCCAACTTCTAAAGTTCCATAACTCCTCTTGGTCGGTTAACTGCTGCCCGAATATGCGCGACTTCTTAATGGTCGCCCACGGTGCAAAGACTTCGACATTCGACGCCACATAGTCGAGGGTATCCACTCGGCTTGTGTAAATGTCCGCCACAGTGTTGTTCTCTACGGCTAGCTGTTCGTCTAGGAACACATCAGACCCAAGGAACTGAACCGGGCTCGCTACTGACGGTAACGAACTATTCTCAACGGCTTCAAATTCTGCGGTTATCGTCGCGCCAAAACCCGAAGTCTTACGGCGAGGGGCGTTAACCATACGACAAGATAACATCGGTGCCACCACTGCGTTCGTGCTAAACACATTCCCCAACGGGGTAACTGTTACAATCTCCGCAGCGGTAAATGACGCTATCTGGATAATTTCAAAGTCTGTAGCTGAATTATAGATGATAGCTAGCGCACCGACCACAAATTGTGCAAAGTCAGTTGATACGGCTACCGTGGTTTCTCCAATAACTGTAGGTGCTGTAAGCGTTCTACATTCCGAGAACACCGGGACACCCCAGAAGTTCTCGCGCCACCCGTAAAGCAAGTTGTCCGCCAACGCCTGTAAGTGGAACGGTACAAACGCGGATATAGAGAAGCCCTGTCTAGGGTGGTTCCTAACGCGTATACGCTGCTCGTAGCCGTTATTTGAGGTAATCACCTTAGTACTCCAAGTTAACGTCTCCTTGACGCCCTGACCGTACAAGAACGGGAACGGTACAACACGGGTCCCGGTAATCGGCACGGAAGCGTCCAAAGTCGGTGCTGCCCAATCGAATTCCAATAGTGCGTCAACTACCGCGGGGCCATCTTCACTAACGGTGATTGTGTATTTCTGGAATCCGTTTTCTGCTAGCGTGAAGTTGGTAGGCCCCGTGACTTCGATACCTATGCCATTAGTAAGCGTGAGGTTATCCAATACCCTTGCTTCGGGGTGCTGGTTCCATATAAATATGTCTTTCGTCTGTCCTGCAACTAGCGCACCTAGGTTAACGCTTTTTGGTAGGTAGCGGATACGGTTGTAGAAGTCTTCATGG
This sequence comes from Epizoanthus stellaris, assembly GCA_025403545.1. Lineage (NCBI taxonomy): Eukaryota > Metazoa > Cnidaria > Anthozoa > Zoantharia > Epizoanthidae > Epizoanthus > Epizoanthus stellaris. Next base: position 22,796 of record JAOBYG010111096.1, read on the forward strand.
TAATCTGTTCCGCTTGTACCTGCGCTAACTACCGGGGTGTACGCCACCGGGACGTTCTGGACTCTAACGCCTACCTGTGTCGCGCCCATAACTGCAAGGGGTATCTGCGCTAGAGCGGGTGTCCGTAGCTCTAGCGAGGCGTTAGCCCCATTAGTGGGGCCCTCTGTTTTTAGCGACGTGCTCTCATAAATATCCGCCATTATATAACCCTTACCGCGAGGCCAAGATAACCCGTGTTTTCTAGGTCATCACGGACGTCGGGGTCCTTCTTAACCCCCATAGAGAATACCAGCCAATCGGTGTCGAAAATCTGCTCGTTATCCAAGTGCTGAATGTTACAAAACCTAACGTCGCGTAAGAACCCTATCGGAGAGTGCTTGGCAGAGTCCAACGCGATAGGCACTGCGAACTTAAGCGGGGTGAGCGAAGACGCCTGCGTAGGTGCCGAAGGTGACGTCTGGAATATAGGGTTAAACTCCGCCCATTCCTCCACAAGGTTCGATTCCATGTACTTCGAGTTGGCGATGGTATTAGTGCCGCGCACCAACGCCCGCATTTTCACTGTCGCACCTTCGTCAACGCGTATCCACCCCGTGCTATTAAGGAAGGTGTTAAAGTCGTTTTTTACTGCCCCGAAGTATCGCTTAGACGCGTGGTACGGGTCGTCTATGAAGCTCAAGCTCGACTGCTGTATCGCGTGGCCTTGGATGTATGAGCCCCCGGTCCATGTGCCGTATTTCTCGATGTCCCCAAAGCAAAAATGACGCCATACGCTAACGTCTGTGAGGAACGACACCATGACCACGCCCCCAACGTGGAAGGTGAAGTGATACGTCCCGATTGTACGTGCCTCGTTAACGTCCACAAAGCATCTGCTTTGGTCTGTGGCGTCTGTTCGGTCCCACGGGTTCGTAGCGGGGGTGAAGTCCGTTGCCTGACTTAAGTAAAACCCGTTGTTATCCACGTCGGTTTTCGGGTCAAAATAAATACTGTAGAACCCCCCGTTAAAATTCACCGAGAGTAACTTTCCCGGTGACGCTTGGAAGTCGATATACTCGTCCACGGTGAACCCCTGCGCTAGGCAGAATACACGGAGTTTATCGAGTAGGTCTACTGGGCTTGATGCACTACCTGTTTCATGTGCCATGATGTATCCTTATTTTTTGATTGCGACGTAATTGCCTTGGCCTGTTCTAAAGGCTTCTTGAAAGACGATATACGTGTCCGGGCCAATAGTAATTTCATTTGTCACTGCTTGTGATATACCCGAAAGGTGCGCTACACCATCAAGGACGCCGTAACGCTCGCGGTAATTGTGCCATTCTCGGTCCCCGAAGGCTACCTCCACGTCGGTTAACAAGTAGCTCCCATCTAGTAGCGGCTCCATGTTACCTACGAAGAAGGCGTTTACCCCAAGGGTGTTCGAATACGGCATCGTAATCCCGGTATTCTCGTTGTCGTTTAAGGTTGTATCGTTAATCCCGTTAACGTCGTAGTTGCTTATACCATACCATACGTTACCCGCAGAATACATCGACGCGGTGCCCATAGACGTATCTTGGTAGCCGGGGTTCCAGAACGAACGGTGAAGCGAATTCGACTCACTAGAGAACCGTACCCCACGACGCCCCATGCTCGCACCGACAAACAGCGGGTACGGGTATTCAAGCGCAGCGTTGATAGGTTCGAATGGTGCAATGAAGCCACAGTACGTGCTTGTATACACCGACGCGGTTACTTGGTCAATAATAATATAGCGACGGCCGTTAGCGAAGAACCAGTATTGTGATGGTTGGTCCTGTAGCGGCATAACTTTAGAGTTATTATCCACCCCCGGTTGTGAGTCCAATGCCGCGTTAGTGTTGAACGACGTTGCCCCGCGTGAGTCCCAGAAGAACGCATCCGACCCCGCCGCTAGGTCCGGCCCGAAGGCCGTATTAACGTAAATGTTTTGGTCCAAGTTATTACCCGGACCGCGTAAGTATATTTCTTGGTAGTCCACGTTTACCACATGCTTTAACTCTGACCAAGCCCATGAAGGTACTGACAAGTCCCCCGCGGGGTCTAGCAAGTCTGCATGTGATGTAATGAACGTGCGGAACAACGCGAATAAATCCGCGGGTCCTGTTGCTGTGCCTGTCTGAAAAGCCATGTTTATGCGTTCCTCAAAATGTTATTAAGACCACTTGCGTTACGCTCTATCGTGTTGACTAGAACCTTCTCGCCTTCTGGACTCGTTAAGAAGTCTTCCATCATGGAAGGGTCCACTACGTTCACGATACGGATACCACCGCTTTCGTTGTTGCCTTGTTGTGTATTTACGCCTGTAGCTGCTGCGGCCTGTCCAACTGCGCCACCATCTGCAAACGCTGACGGGTTATTAATCTGTTTAAGTAATGGGCGGAAACGTGCTGCTGATTTAGCATTAACCACGAACTCACCATTAGATAGCATCGCCGGGATTGAATCCGTACGAGGACCACCGGGGCCACGAACATCACCACCATCGGCAAAGGCCGCAACTGCTAGACCTTCTGCTAGTCCAACCGTAGCAATCATACCTGCGTTCGCTGCAACTGAGTTAGAGCCTAGGGTAGCCAATGACGCTAACGCCGCTGGTGTTGCCCATGCTGCGCCTGCTGTTGCCGCTTGTGCCACTGTGCCTGCTACTGCTGCTGTGCCGAGGGTTTGAGCTAGTGCCGCGTTAAGAACGTACTGTAGGCCGATTTTAATCATACCTGCTAGTAAATCTCTTAATGCCTTACGTGCTACATCACCAATGGCGTCTTTGAAACTAGTACCAAAGATAATCGCGTCGGCTGCTGCTGTTGCAAAGCCTTCGGTCACACCTTCAAAGAACTCACCGAACATCATCCCTGCTTCTGCTTGGAAGTTTCGGACGGTTTCAAGCATCCTTTCCACACCAAGTATAAAGCCGTCTACGAATGAAGCGCCGCCCATCTCTACACTAAGGTTAGCTTGTTCTATCCGTAATGCAATCATTGAGTCTTTAAATTCTGCTGCGGAGATAGAACCCGTCGCCAATAATTCATTTAAAGTCTGCTGTTGGATTGCTAAGTCTTGCATCGGTCCACGTAGTCCATCAATTATATCTGTGCGTTCCTGCTGCGCACGATTAGAGCGTAAGGTGTGTGCTAATGAGTTCTCTTCTAGTATGTTCAATTCACGACGTAGCTTTGATTCTACCCCGAGGATTGTCAGTGCTATTGAACGCTCACGGCTGTTAAGTTTTAGCAACTCGGTCTTCTTATTTAGGTTGTCAATCTCGCCTTGGACTGCGGGGTCGATAGATAGCCCTTTAAAGTTTGCACCGGGTAACGGTACGTCGGCTTCCTTCTCAGGGGTGTTAGCGATACGCGCTTGACCGACCTTCTCTACTTCTTTTACAAGGCCACGGACTAGGTCTTCTAGCTGGGTCCTGTTGAAGCCCTTCATAAACGCTTCTTGTGCTGCTTTACCAACATCAAGGAACGTCGCCCCGAAATGTTCTTCTAGCTGGGGTGCGCTGATTAGTTCGATAGGGTCCAAGCCTACGAAGTCACCGATAGAGTTTATCTGTATGATAAGATCGTTAACGAGTCCGCCAATGGTTTCAGATAAGGCGTTAGCCATATTGATACCCACTTCCTTCATGATGCCCGGAAGTGTCTGGAACAGCACCGCGATAACTTTAATGCCGCCATGGAATATCCCGATAAGTTTATCGACTGTTCGGGCCGCTGCAATGATGATACCTGCGAAAGAGAATTCTATGTCCTTGTAGAAGTCCTGTATCGCTTTAAACACCGGGCCTAGCGCAGTAAGAACAGGCGCGAAGGCGTCTGCTGCGATAAGCGCAAGGTTTTGGAACGCCATAGTGAAGTTATCAATCTCGATACTCGCCCTAGACATTAGGACCGTGATTACATCAGCAAACGTCGAAACGCCATTCGCTGTAAATGCTATCTCGTCCTTAAACGCTATCAGAGTCGATATGGCCGCAGTTAGCGTAACAACTAGGAAACCTATAGGGTTTGCCGCAATTGCTAGTGTCAGTGCGATTACGCCTGCTTTAGCGAGGGCTAGAGCTTTAACCAAGCCGCCTACACCAAGGAAGATAGTCAACGCCTGTGCTGCTTGCGCTGCTGTATCCAAGTTGAACGCCAACGACAATAGTGATGACGCGATAAGGCTGGTAACACCTAGGCCGCTATCTGCTTCACCGATAAACTGCGTCATTGCATTAGTCAGGACCACGAAGCCCTGTGCGATTGTTGGAGTTGTCCGAGCGAACGCGGCTTCCAATGAATCTGCTTGGCTCAGAATACCTTTAAAGAATTGTTCGTTAGTGATTCGTCCTTTAATGATTAACCCACGTAAACGCGACACGGAGTTACCCGCCTCGTCAATTCCTCGGGCTGCTGCTTGAACTAAGGGGAACGCACCATCTACAAGCGAGTTAAATTCTTGCGCTTGAATGTTGGCATTACCTAGGGCCTGTGATAACTGAATGAGCGAACCTGCCGCCTCCGCAGTTGTACCACCCTGTGCCGCTAATGCCTGACCTGTTGCGTTTACGAATTTCAGTACATCTTCTTGTGACGCGCCCAGTTCATCGGAGGCCACGGATATACGTTGGTATAGGAACGCCAATTGAGCCACGGGTGCCCTAGCGTTATTTGCAATCTTGAACACTCTGTCCAATACCTGCCCCGAGTGAGCGGCACCACTAGTCGCTACTTTCACCCTATTGGTCAAGGTGACATAAGCATCTGCTAGTTTTAGTATTTGTTGTATGCCAAATGAAACGGCCGCAAAGCTAAAAGCGCGAGCAATTGTATCTCTCAATTTGTTCGCGCTTCTTTCTACATCTGTCAGGCCACGTTTTACTTTATCGGTGCCTGCGGTTGCTTGCGACGGGTCCACTATGACGCGTATTCGAAAATCTGCCATAATGTACTTGCCCTCTATCTTGGTGGTGGTGACTTGGGTTTAGGCTTTTTACGTTCGGCTTCATCGTTCTGCCATTCCATATATGCCCCGTCCATCTCACGGATAATATCTATAAACGCCTCCACTATATCACAATCTAATTGATAAAACTCTGCATAGTGGACAATGTCTCTCCAAGGGATAGGGCACAGGCCCATACCCCCAGAGCGGCAAGTGTTTAAATCGTAAAAGGCTTTTATATAAAACATATCCTGTGCTTCAATTTCCGGTTCATCCAAGTACCACTGTGGGAGCTGCCTATTCTTGCGTATTGACGACTCGATAGAAAAGCCGTCCCGTGCGTAACGCAAGTCCCATACTAGGCGCTCGCTTAGTTTTTTGCTTTTTCCTCTGCGTCGATAGGTGCTTCAATAAAGTTCTGAATGTCCGAGGCAAATGCGCGGAGTTCATCGAACAGCCAATCAGGTAAGCTTGATAAGAAACCAAGACATTCGGCTTCTGTGAATTCAACTACCTTACCGCTAGCGTCCACAACACCTGTCCAACCTTTGACGATATGCTTTGCGTATAACACGCGGTCTTCTTCACGATTGGTTTTAACCGTTGCAGCATCGACTTTCTTCTTCGCTTGACGCTTACCGCCTTTGCGTAAAAGCTCGTTGAAGTATGCACGGTTACTTTCCGACGCCGCGACAACTTGCAAAGACGGCTCACCTTCAATTTGAAAGATCGTGAAGTCTACTGTCTTGTTGCCTGATACTTCGAGTTTTGCTAAGTGGGAAAAGTTAGCCATTGTTTAGTGCTCCAATTATTGTAAGGGGGGTAAGTCTTCTTGACTTAATTAAAGGATAGACGAGTTTTGAATTAATGCAAATTTTATTTTATCACAGACATAAAAAAGACCGCGGGAAGCGGCCTTGATACTTGAGTGCGTTCTACAGCACGGGTACGAATGGAAACATCGAGATACCAATCGAATTACCTGTCGTTGGGTCTTGGAACGCCTCAGACGTCACATTAAGTAACACAGACTCATTGACCGGGAACTCTGCATCGCCACCGCCTAGCGTCATCGCAGGGATGTCGAACATGATGGCACCGTCGTCGTTCTTAACAGCAAAGTCCATTGCTACTGTTTCGTTGTTACGAACCGCTTCAACAACCGCACTATCAGTGAACACTAGTTGCGCTTCGATATTAACTTCGAAGTTGCCGTAGTTCATGAACTTCGCGCCGAGGTTACAAAGAACTTTTTCCGGCGACACGTTATTGTTCAACGTAATCGACAATGATTTAAAGTCCGTCGTTAGGCCCGTTTCATCCAGCTTAGTGATACGCAAACGCGCACAATCGGTGGTGGTGTTGTAAGCACTGGTACGCGCTGGGTCTACTGCGTTCTCCGCTTCCGTTGCACGGGTTTCTGTTGGCGGTAGCGTGTCTGTACCGATGAAGGCAAAGGCCACTGTCGCTTTATCCGCTAACGGCACTGTTACGGCCATAGTGTTACAGAAGTTACCCTTAGCGTACGCATACTTCGAATCAGTACCATTAGCCGCTAGGCCCGGGTATTCTAGTTCGAACTGGTAAGAGCGTTCTAAGAAGTTCGCGTCATCAGTCGGTACGTTCTTAAGGAAGCGTCCAAAGAAGATTTGAATTTCTTTACCTGTACCCGAATCGGTAACAAATGTTTCCGTCGCTTTATCTAGGACAACTGCATTAGCCGCGATAGACACGATACGTGCGTAACCTGAGTTATCAGTACTCGGGGTAGCAAAGAAGCGGTTGATAGTCGCTGTGCCGCCAAGAAAGATAAACTGACCCACTTGCATCGGGATAGTCGTAAAGTCTAGCGCAGTACTGCCTAGAGTGATTACGCCTGCGGATTCGGTGATAGTGATGTCACTCGTCGCACCTTCAACGCCTGCCACTTCAACGCGAGCTGTTGCGGGTGGTGTTGCTTCGATTGCTAGACCTGCTGCGGTGATGGCTGTAGCTGTTGGCACACCATTTACAACATGTAGGCCATTGTTACCCGCTACGCCGAAGTCTACACCACGGACCAATGTACCTACAGGCAGAGTCGTTCCCGCGTCTACGGTATACTCTGTCGCGGTTACTGCCGACGGGGTACGGTCTACTTCGCCTAAGAAGTTTGCGAAGACGAAACCTTCTGCGAAAGCGTCGAAGTGAGACACGATTAAATCTGCCTCAAAATCTACTACACTATCTAAGTCAGTAATCGTACCTTTACGGCGCTGTCGGTTACGCGAAATAGGGCTACGAGCCACTGTTGTAATCGTCGCACCAAAGGCACCAATCGAGTTAGGTTCTAAGAGGTCCCACAACGGCGTAACCGGGAGGATGCCCAAAGCTTCTTCAATCGCCACTGCTAGTGACGTGTTGTTCGTTAGTACTCTACCCATGTTGAGGGCTCCTATTTAATTTCTTCATAAGTGAATTCGGTTTCTACGTTCGTGGCGTACCACTTACCGTTAGCTCCGACTTCGCGGTTAACTGAGTTGCCCAGCCATAAATCAACTGACAACCTCTCGCCTTCGAGAATATCCATAGCCTGCTGGGCTAGTATATCCGATTGTGATGTACCTGTATTAACTGGTGTGAACACTTGCACAAAAAATATGCCCTTGCGCTCATACCGTCTGTTGGTCTTCTTGCCCATTGAAGACTGTCCGCCTTCTTGCCCCCTGACTGTTAAACGCACCCAAGGGTCTGACTCCGGCTCTGTGAACTCTCCATTATCTGAGTCAACTAGCGTCGTAGCGCCCCAAGCAATGATGAATTTATCGTACATCGCCTTTCGGGCTTCATTAATTGTTGCCATAATGTACCTGCCTTTCGGTTATCATACCCTGTTTTCTACCGCTTGTATTGCCTTTAATATACCAACCTGTATATAACCCGAAGGTGCTTTGTCGGAATGTCCAGCATTTAGCCTCTCGATATACGAAACATTGTTCGTTACAAAAACTATAGACGGTAATTGGTAAAGTGCCAACACCTTAGCGATTCCTTCTTCTTTCGCGGTGGCTGTTACACTCTCTTTTGTCCCCACAGTCCCGATATGAGACGAACCGATATTAGGGACCCAGTTCGCTTGCGCCCAACCCGTATCAACCGGGGTATCTTCCCCGAGTTGCGCAGTGACTTCCAGTGTCACTTGCTTAATTACGTCCTCGGTAAAGTCCACTAGCTGCGTTGTAACGTCTATCGCGTCGCCCTGTGCCATATTATCTTGACTCCACAATAAAGAAGCTGCCCATTTCGGCGGTTAAATTGTCGGTGTTTGTGTGGCCTGTCACTTCCAAGAATACATAGTCATTTAAGTCTAGTACAAGGCTTGAGAACGCCGTCATAAAGCCCACGTTACGGCCCCCGGGTAAGTTGTTAACAGGGCGGCGCTGGTCACGGACCGTTTCGAACACCCCCTCGGAGTCGTCCCACTTCTTAATGCGGATAGATATTTCTGTGTTTTGAGTACCTAGTATCATTAAATCAAAACTGAGTTTGTACTCTCGGGGCGTCGCGCCGATATGCCGTAGCTGACCATTAGCGGGAGAGTCGAAATGCTGCTCGTCCCCGATTGCCCATGTACCTGCTAGCGTTTCAAAGACGTCAATGGTGGTTATCACTGTGGCTGCCTCTGCCGATAAATCTGCCCGCGCACCTACGAAGGTATTAGGTAGCCCGTTATTGCCCTCCCAGTTACACGGGAGTTCGCCCTCGGTGATGTTAGGCGTCAAGTTCGTGTCATCTGCGTTCATAACGCCTTGACGGGTTAGGATAGCCCCTGCTAGTAGCAACGTGCTTGAATTAGGGAAGTTAGCCGCACTAAAATCAAGAAGCGACGCGCCCGCGGGTAAATCGGTGTTACTGTTCGACACAAAACGGCTAGCCATCGTAAAGCCCGGGCCTGCCTGATAAAACGCTGTGGTCATATCTGCATCTGCAAAACGGATAAGCGAGGCATCAATCCTGTAGCCACCTACCCATGTACCACTGAGTTTCAACGTCGGTTTACCAAACAGCCTCGTCGTAACCAGTTCAATACCTTGGAAGAACCCTGTCAGCTCACCCAGAGAAGTACAGTTCCTAAACGTCGCGTTCTGCATACCGAAAATTTCACCCCCGGTAGCCGCCGTCACGTCCATAAGCTGCGAGCCGTCGCCGTCCACTACGAAGGTGCAGAAGGCGAGGGCCAAGTTACCACTCCCGCCTACAGGCGATGTAAACATTGTGTAGTTATCTTCGGTGCTGGTGAGACGGGACACTTCGAGGTTAGTCCCCCCTAAGAATAACCCGCCCACGGGGACTTCAATTTGCTGGGCCCCCATATCTATCATGCCATCAATAAAGTAAAACTTAGAGCTGTCTAGCATCCCTGCTAAATCGGAAGCCTTCTTAACGATGACCTCCGAATCTCGCGGTATCGTGTGCGCAAACGCGCTTTTAATTTCTTGCCCCATGGTGAAAATTCCTCTTAAGGTTTGGTGTGGTGCTGTCTTAGTTTACACTAGATACGAAAAAGCCCCAAACTTCGGGGCCTCTGCGTCTAACTGGCTTCTGGTTTAACACCTATCTTAAGTGCGTTTACCCCTGCTACCACCCAATCTGCTGCGGTGTTCGGGTCCTGATTAAGCCTGCTTTTCCTGTTCACGTAAGCCGACGTTAACACCTGTGCCCCGCCATCGGTTTCCGTTGGGCCTGAGATAGTGTACTGCACTAAGTCCAGTGCTGCGCCGTCGTTTACCCGAGCACGGGCGCTTACTTCAACGGCCACAATCAGTGTTACCCCTCCGGGGAGGTCTTGAAAGGTGTGGTCCTGCTTATCCAGTGCAACCTTAGAGCTTATGTACGTCGCGTCTTCGTCTGGTGTACCTAGCGGGTCATCTACATCGGTAACGTCACCCGTCCATGCTGAGTTATCCCCTGCGCCGTCAGGTAACAGGTCGTGTATCTGGTGTAACGCTAATCGGTCCGTGGACGAACTGACTAAGAGCAAGTCATCTATTATGCACTCTGTAGACGTCCCCGCGCTTATCGTAGTTGTTACATTCGTAGTAGTCCCGAACAAGGTGTCCACGCTGGACGCTGCTATCACTGAAACACCATCTACCCACACCTCTGCTGTGCCTAAAGCGTCGTCAATGAATACGCGCACTTCTATGTGGTGCCAAGTAGTCGCAACGATAAGTCCCGGTGCTGTTGAACCCCGTGATACACTCGCGGTAAATAGCTCTAGGGAACCGTCCGCTTTTAGCACTACGTTCGCATGGGCGCTATTGCCTGTTGCCATTGAGCCTGTAACTGCGGCGTCATCGAGGCGGTATATATTGCTGTCTGCGCCGATGGTTGTCCACTTGGCCCAATAGGTAACGCCCCATCGTGGCTCGGTGGCTACGCTCCCCGCGAATTCCGCGAGTACTTGGGTTAAGGCGTTAAGTTTGTACCCTGTGCCCCCAAAGCGGCCCCCTGCGATAGCTCGCGACCCCCCGGCTGCGTCCCATCCGTTAGCGAGTAAATCGGCGCTATCGTTTGCGATGTTCCCGAAGCCTTCCATACGTGCCACAGCGTCCCCGGTAGTGGGTGCCCCTGCCGCAAATGGGAACACCCCCCCGTCGTCATAGTACTTCCATTCCGTGCCGACGTTGTCGTCTTTTAGTATTACGCGGAACTGGTTAGGGTGCCCGAACCCTGTTTGCACTTCTGCGTTAGACGACCCGCCCAATAACGTGTAGTCCACGGCTTGTGCGGTGATGAACGTCGGCACTTGTATGACGGCGTTACCTACCTCTGATATAAGTATCATATCAATATTGACGGCTGTGAGTAATCTATTCGCTAGCGAGCCGATAGTAGGGATTGGTTCGAACGACAACCGCTGCCCGGTATTGTCCACACCATCGACCCAAGAGCCGGAGGTGCGGTCGCCACAAAACTCGTCGTAACCGTCTAAACCCGAGGGTACGTCTTGACCCGCTAAGGTGTCATAGTAGTAATACTCGCTGCCAGTGTCAGTACTAGGGTATATCAACCTATGGTTGCCCGCGAAAGCAGTCTGTACGTTGGCGTCTGTGCCTTTCAGCACTGTGTACGCTATGGTATTACCTGACAGGTTCGTGGGTCCAAACTTAATAACACTAGTACCATCTTCGGATACCGCGACGGAGTTGATGTAGTGTGTGCTTACCATCAGACCTTCTCGCGTACCTCCGCTAAAGTAGGTGATGTTCTTCAGCACTAGGTTGATACCGTTGACGTAGTCCCCGCCATCGTTATACACCGTTTTGTCTAAATATTGTCCAGCCATAATGTCTGTCTCCCGTAGTTGGCTCTTCTAGCTATTATAGACTAGATACGAAAAATCCCCAAGAAGGGGACTTTTTATTGATTCTGCTCTTTATCTCCTAACGTATGTAAGGCGTAGGGGCACAACAAAGCCTACGGCGACACCGAGGTCTGTACCGGGAGCCGGGACAGTATTACTAGCAATAGCCGCAATCTCGTCGTCTATTATGTCATTGGAATGAGCCCCGTCAACTGCTTCGAATTTCAGCTCACATACCGCGGAACCTGTGCCATCTGTACGCATTAGTGCAAAGAAGTATCGTTCCCCTGCGTCTAGGTCGAACGTGTCTGCGAAGTCCATATATGCCCAGCATAGTTGATTGGTATCGCCCGTATTTGTAATCGTCACAGCCGTGGCAATAATAGAATCCACCTCATTAGCCGTCACCGCCTCTTTAGCTACATAGCAGGTATAAGACGCCCCTGCTGCAAACTTACACCCGAAGGCTACGGCTGATACTGTCATGTTAGTGAGTACATTGAACCACCCACCTTTAGTGGCATTAGCCGAGCCGCTGGTCGCACCTAGCGGAATCATCGACTCGTACTGTCTGGTTATGCCCCCTGCTGCTGCTGGGGCTTCTGCTCCCCCGCCGTATGCGGGACCTATTGCTTTACCCATGTAACGCCCCCTTAGCTTATGTTACCGATGAATCGTAAACGGCAATGTGTCGCCACATCTACGGCTGCCAATACCACTTTTACCGTGGTGATGTTAGCTGACCAACTTGCTAGGCATGTGTCCGCAGAGTTCACCACGTTATCCGTGAACGTCAATTCCGCGTTAGGCAATAGCGGCGATACGAGCGTGTACGTCTCTGTGCCCGCTGTTGGTGCTACCACGGTGGTTCCGCCTGCGTCGCTATAGTATTCAACCGCAGCGAACGAATGGCGGTACGAGGAGTCCACTTCTAGTGTTAATGTAGCGGCCCCCGCCGAGAGTGCGATAACCTGCGAGGTGCGCAGTCGCGATTTTAATAAATGCGTATAGGGTTTACCCATATATTATTTCTCCTCTTTAGCTAATTTGGCTGCTTTACGTGCTGCTTTACGTCGTGCCGCTTTCTTCGCTTTCTTCTCTTCGTCGGTCAGCTCGGCTTTTTTGGACGTGTCCGCAACTTCGGGTTTCTCAATCACAGTAGTAGTAATCGGTTCAACCACGGTAGGTTTCACAATTTCTTCTACTTTTTCTACTGGTTTAACTGCGGGTTCCATTTCTAATAACGCTTCTTCTGAAACGGCGGCCTGCGCTGCTACCATGCTTACTCTACGCGCTGAGTACATCTGGCTAAGACGACGTACGTTACAGCCGAGAGAACGCCAAGGGAACTCTTGACCCGCGAGGAACAAACGGCCTGCGAATTTAAAGTTACGGAGTACTACGAATTTTTGATGGCTATCGAATTGTGGGCGTTGTGCCATAATGGTCTTACCTTATCTTAGAAAAAATAAAGGCCCTAAACATCACGTCAAGGGCCTATAGTCACTTAACCTTTACAGGTTATCTTTATTCTGCAACGATGGTGTTGAAGAAGAAGCCAAGGTCCGCAGAGATTAACTTCTGGTCGAAGGCCATATCAATTTCAACACGGTCCGACGATAGTGCTTCCATACGGAAACGCTTAATACGTTGTCCCTGTGGTTGTGCGCCCATAAAGCCTGTCCATGAGAACGTGTAACCACCTGACGGAGTCATAAGACCCGGAGACGGCGCAGAGTACACTAGTAATGCGTGAGCACCACCGATGAAGCTATGGTCGTTCGTCGCGCCTTCTGCCGCAGTATTCACAATCGCTTTCATCACGAAGATGCGTGGGATTTTGAACAGTGCGATAAGCTCTGACAATTCAATCATTGCTGGGCCACCCGCAGTTTGACCATACTTAACGCGGTCAACTACATCTGGATGGTCGGCTAGAGCATCAACAACTTTCTGACCAAGTACCAAAGTATTCGGCTCAAAACCTGTGCTTTCTAACACTGCTGTTTTTGACTTACGAATATCTTCAATTGGCGTACTTAAATCATCGTTCCAACGCAGTACCGAAGTACCTGCAACTGGTGAAGAGTCAACACCATTACGGTCGTTAGTCCATACACCTGTTTTAAAGAACTTAGTCACCCATAGACGTTCACGCTTAATTAAGCCCTTACGCGTTACGAGTTCCGTTGCTTCTTTATCGGGTGCTAGTTCCGAATCAGAGTTCGCACGACGTTGGTCCGAGATGTCATGGTGGAACGCATACACTTTCGCGTAGTACGGAGTATCAACTTCAACGGTGTAATCGCCACCCGCTGATTCTGTACCCGGCGCACGTTCTTTCATTTCATCGCGGTTGAAGTAACCACGGTCATACATGTAGTAAAGGTCCGACTGTTTGCTTACCGGGATGTTCGGGAAGATTGAGTCAGCAATAAAGTTCGTTTGGTCTTGTAAGTACGCTACCGAGATGTTAGTCAGGGGGCGGTTTACATGGACGTCGCCTTTAGTTGGATTCATATATCAAAGCTCCTATAAGCTCAAATTAAATTAGTTAAACTACGCTTGAACGTAATTCTTCATAAGTACTTCGATTAGCTCGCCTACTGCGCCGCCCGTTAGTGCGATACCGCCGACTACTGCACCTGTTACAGGGGTAGACGCGTCGATTGCTCGGCCTTCGTCATCAGACTTAACATCTTTACCTGCTGCTACTGTTGCGCCTGCGATAATCTTCATCACACCCGCTACTGTTACTTCGGAAACTTCGCCCGCTGCGCCTGTCGCTTCACCCGGCTTGTCTTCTTGTACACCGACCATGCGTTGACCCGCTGCGGTAATCGCAATCGTTTCGCCGCTAGCGTTCACGTCTACAAAGCGGAATTGATTCGCTGATAAATCCGCTGACGCTAGTAACGAGATTGCTACTTTATTTTGTACTGTTGCCATTTAATAACTCTCCAATCTGGTTTAACTTAAGCGTTTAGGCTTTCGTTGTAAAGGGCTTCACCTGCTGGTGTCGCTAGGACGGCTTGATAGCTTTTCGCAAACGTCGAACCTGTGTTCGCTGCTAAATGCTCTTTAGCCAATGTATCTAGCTGGTCATCGGCTGTGCCGCCTGCACTAACTGTCGAAGGACCGCCTTTACCTTTAGCTACGAAAGCGCCTTTAGCTGCCGTATTAGACGCTGTCAGGGTTTTCAGAGCTTCGGTGCGTACTGCTTCATCTTCAATGCCATCAATCGACTTGAGGATAGCTGCGCGTGTTTCTACCGTACCCGTTAAGTTGCCTAGTTCTTCTTCGGCACGTTTTTCGAGTTTAGCTACCGAACCGCTTTCAACTTCCGCGTTTAGGCGTTTAGTTAGCTGGTCGTTCTGTTTAGCCATGTTAATCATGCGCACGTCGTCTGACTTGCGGAATTCCACACCGTCTTCGGCAGTGTACACAACCGGGTCAGCTTTTAACGCTTCTTCGATGTCTACATTACGCTCGGTGTGAGACTTGCCTAAGAATGATTCTTGGCCCGCTTCACCTAACTTCGCATGGTGCGATTTTTCAGTGTCCGTTAGACCACCTAATTTAACCGCCGTTTTCAAAGCTGCTTTTGATGCCGCTAAGTCTTTTTTAGCTTTCGCTAGTTGCTCTTCTACAGTCATTCGGTCTTCTCCAAGTGTTTTAAATGCAGTGGTCTTGTTCAAACATGCTTCCAATTCGCTAACATTACCATGTTCCTGCAAATAATCAAAGGTTTTGTTTAGCGAGCCTAATAGGAAGCTCTGTACATCCACTGCGGATATGTCATGGGTGTGACCGTCATTTTCGCTTACAACGAAGTTACCCGCTGCGTCGATAACGACGGAATGATAGTGCGACGAGTCCGAAGCATTACCGCTAGCATAGGCTACATCTAAGTACAGCCCGTCTTCATAAAAGCGCACACGAATTCCGTGTTGATGCCCGTTTGTGGAGCTAGTTAATAGGTCCACTAAGTCGCCGCTCTTATCTACTGTAGTGATAGTATCATCTTTGTGCGACTTAAAAAAGGTAACGTCCGCGTGAGGGTTAGCGCCACGGGCAGTTAGCGCCACGGCGGTTAACTTAGTCATCACCATGCGACGGGGCAAACCGTCGTCATGTGGGGTCAGTTTCTTTACGTTTTTTCTTGGTGCCATTACTCTATAACCTCTCGGGTGCAATTACCTTCAATGCTGAACATCAATTTGTTCTTAACCGCATCTTCGTAATCGTCTACGTTAGGGATTTGAAAACTTCCGAAGTGACCTAGCTTTTGCACTGGGATGTCGTCAACCGGGATACCTGTTATTTCATGAACTAACATTTTAGCGAATTCTTCCGTGTCAATCAAGATATTATCAATGAGCGTCCCTACTGACTCGCCCGCGTGGTCAAAGTTAGCTGTGCGGTACTCTTTCGAGAACTCCACGAACACCTTGCGGTAACTAGAGATGTCTACTGCTTCGTTATCAGTGTCCATCACTTCTTTGCCGTCTATCTTGAACACGCTGAACCAGCCACCGATAATCTGCTGTCCCGCGTCATTCTTAAGAACGTCGCCACCTGATTTATACTGCTTTTCGTCACTCATAGTATTGTTACTCCGGCCACTTGGCCCATTGGTAAAAGTCGTGTGGTTACAAGGCAACGGCATTGTATCGTTTCGTTGCCCGGTGCTGTTTCGTCCCCCGGGTACATGAGCGATACGCCTGCATCGGAGGTGAACGCTTCACCGTGTCCTCGTTGCTGCCCTTGCATACCGTCATGGGTGTCGCGGACCCGGTTGTCTTTCGCACGGTTCCAAGTTCGTAACAGTCTTTCTTTTTCAAGGATTCCTGTCGCTACTGCTTGGTCGTACATAAGGTTGTTGCCCTTATGCGCTGCCGCTAGTGCTTCCGTTCGGGCTATCACTTCCGCTCGATGTCTTACGCTACGTTCGATGTAACGGGCCACCATCTTATCTATCTGCTTCTGTGATAGCGCGTCACCCGAAGATAGCGCGTTCTCGACACTTCGGTCAAACCTTGAATCACGTAGCGCCCGGTTTAACGCTGACGCACTATTGTTCTCAAGGGCTTTACGGTACGACGCCACCGCTTTATTCTGGTTAGGCGTTAGCCCGATAGAGTCGTGGAACCGTCGCGCTTGTTGTAGAGGGTTATCGCCATTAGTGATGCCCTCGATTAGTGTCTCCCGTATTGTCTGCATCTGTGACTCGCTAAGGCCCTGCATAACTCTTAACTTAGTGTTACGCATAGCGTTTACCGCGTGTTCGTTCGTTTGGTCAAAGCTTACTATCACCTTCAACGCCGACTGTAGAAACTCCGCGGTACTCGCTCCCGACGCGGCGATAGCTGTTACCACCACGTCAGAAAACTTAGCTATGGACTGTTCCACCTTTTCGAGGGCTTGCGTTAAAAGCCCCTGCTCGATTAGGTCCGCTATCTCAGTTAATACCATCTCACTTTTAATCGTGCCCATGAGAACTAAGAACGCGGCGGTAAAGTCCTTCTCGAATTGACTTACTAGCCCCTCTATGCGTGATAGCGGGTCTACGTCATCTTGCTTCTCTACTCGACTACACATTCGAACAACCCCCCTGCCGGGTCACGTACTACGCCTTTTTCCGCGATAGTATGGTCCTCGTTCTCAATGAAGATAAGGTCCCCCGGTTCTGGGCAGATACCATCTGGTAGACTCGCGCCTAGGATAGCAATGCTCTTAGCACTATACTGCGTCGTGGTCCCACTACGGTATCGAAGCGCGTTGTCGTCCACAAAGCCCCTCCCGGGGTGTTCTGTGACGACGGTTATTTGCTTCGTAGAGTCACTAGGGTCGCGGCTACTTTCTTGCTTTTTAAGCGTGAGCGGGAACACTAGTTGCCCCATGTTTTTGTTTAGTAGCTGGGCGATATTCGCATTAAATATGTTGGGTAGCTGTGACATTATAGTGGCCTCTTATAACCATGTGAGTCACGGTCTAGGAAACCACTCTCTACGTCGGTGCCACTGACACACGGAGTTAACCCGAGTGCTGCGGTGCTGCCTAACAAGTAGTGTCCGATAATATCCGTAACGATGACAGGGAATCGTGTACCCTGCGTAGCGCGGAAGAACTCCATACCTGCGGAGCCTGCTTTCAGACGCTTGATGTTAGAACCTGTGGCGTCGTTGCTATCCAGTACCGTCGCGTCAGATAATAGTGTAAGCGCGTACTCAAACTGCGCTTCGCTTATAGCTAATAGCGACTGTGCCGGGGTAACTTCTTCGCCTTCAAGACCCGTTAGTCCCGTACGTGGGAACGCTAATACTTGGGTGCTGACTTCTTTCTCCCCGCGCCAACGCATACGCTCGAAAACTCGGGTGGCTTCTACCATACCTGAGTCGCGCATACCCACTGTAAAAGCTATCCACTGTGCCGCCCGGATAGAGTCCTCGAAATACGTGTCCGCGTCCTCTCGGGCTGCATAACTATTTACACCTACTGTTAAAGCCATTATTTACCTCCTAATAGTTTATCGACTTCTGCTTCTACTTCGTCCGGCGTCGCAGGCTCTTTGCCCGTTACCACCAAGTCCGCAAGAACCTTAGATAGGTCGATACGTGAGGTGCCAAGTAAATCACGAATCTCATTAATAATAGGGTCATCGGACATAATCGGAGCGCCCGCACTTGCAAGGTCTTTAAGTGCCGTTGTAATTTCTTCAACGTCCTTAAATTTAATCGCTTCGGGTTTAAAGCTCGGTTTCTTTTGCAAGTCCATGCCATTGTGTTCGCCCAATACTGTAACTATAGACTTCTTATAAGATTCCGCCAACTCCATTAACGTAGAATCGACAATTAAAAAGAAGTTCTGTGATTTATCACGCGATAACGCTTCTGAACCACGGCCGTCGGCACCCAGTAATAACGCTTCAACACCGAGTAACCGCGCAATTTCATGGTTAAGGCGATTGATGGCTACCGCTATGGCGTCCTGTGACGTGCTAGAGCCCTTCAAAAGCTCGACACCCCACTTGTCCTTCCCTGAGACAGCTTCGGCCGTGTCCTTCGCTCTGTAGCCACTAGAATCAATCATCATGCCTAACTTGGCAGTCTTGATATGGTTCGACACAAAGCATTTGAGCGGGTTCAATATCTGCTCACGCTCTGCCGGGGTTATCTCACCGCGTTTTACTAGCTCCGCTAAATCTTCTAACGGGGCCTTAACTACAGGGATACCACGGAGGTCTGTTTCAAAGCCAAACGCTTCTAACTGCTCATAGCGTTTTAGCTTATCAACGGTTTCTACAATGTGGCGAAACAGGCCGATACCTTCGGGTACATCGGTGATACTGTCATCCGTGATATATACTAGTTTTTCAATTTCTAGGTATATCTCGGAAAAGTCCTGCGCGTCACGTTGTACAACACCGATTACTTTGCCCTTGTCAAGGTCCCAGCGTTCTATCGTATGCTGTGGTCTTGGCTCAATATCTTCGAAACCTAAGCGCCCATCAACACGGCGTTTAAGTGTCCACTCTTGTATACAAAATCCATAGAAACGGTACATCGCTGAACGTCGGACCACGCGATACCATGGGGTTTCCATATCATGTATCGCGGATTCTACTAGCTCTGCGTATTCTTTCGCCTCCGGGCTATCGTCAAACGGTTCTACGTTCCACTGTGCCTTAGATATTAAGTTGAGGAAATATCGCACCCCTGCGCCCACAATGGACGTATTAGCGAGCATATCGCTATAGGTGATGAACTTCTTAACGCCGATTAACGAGGGGTGCTTCTCTTTCTCCTCGATAAAGCCGTTATAACTCGCGTAGCCGGGGGAGCCTTTCGACTCCATGGGACTAGTCTTGCTGTTAGTGCCCCCACCCGTGTCGAGCTTTTTCTTAACTGCCTTTTTCTTCGTCATTGCCTGCCCTTACTTTTCCAATGATTCGTTTAATGCCCTTGTCCGCTAGCCAATTGATAGTAGCTTTGCTCGGACCCTTGCCCCTAAGTATACACCATATTTTAATGACTAGTACTACGCCGCGCAACCACCACCGCATTTGTAGTGTCACGGGGAGCAATAGCTTATCCCGCTTGACCTTATCGCCTTTGGATATTTCCTCAAGCTTTGACTTCGGTTTATCACCCATAGTACCCATAGGATTCCCCCGGCTTATCATCTGTTTGTGTATGTGACTCGCCGCCAACTGGCACGACGTTTTTATTCATTAGCATATCTTCCACTGCATCCATCAATGGGTCAATTTGGTCATCGTGTTTGTGTGCCATTAATGGGCTGAACTTACGGCACTCGTCTTTAAAATCGAATATCCAATCAGCGTTTAATGGTAGCCAAACATTACCCGTTGTGATTTGTGGGACCACGCCATAAGCACGGGTGATTTTATCCTTAGAACGCTGGATACCTTTAATGGGAATCAGCGTTGATTTTTTGATGTTCTGAATCAAACTCGACCCAGAGGATTTATCTTCCACTTTTACAACGGTGCAACGTATGCCCTGCGCTTTACACCACGACACCATCTTATTCCAAAAGTCTTTAAACGTGACTTCTAAATCCGGGGCCTCTAACTTACCCCTAAACTGTTCGATTAATATGATACCCATGCTAGGCGAATATGCCCACGCTTGCAATACCGTGTAATCGTTGTGCTCTTCTTTCTTCTGGGCCGTATCCGCATAGATTCGCATATACGCTAAATCTTTAGGCAACACAGTCCAATACTTCCACCACTCGTCCTTGAAGATCGTACCGCCTTTTGGCGTTGGCCTTTGGCCGTACTGTGACGATGTAGTATATGGGTCCACTCGTTCCATTTCTACGAGCTTTTCCGCGTTATGCTTAAAGGGCCACAGCGGCCCGGGTTCGAGGTCATACTCGATAGGTATGCCATGGGTATACTCTTTAGGATACCACGACGATACAGGGCCCGGTGGAACTGGTGTGGGTAGTAACAAATGGTGCCACTTCTCACCCGTACCGCCCGTGAGAAGATAACCGCTCGGGTCGTCCTCATGGATACGCTGCATAATGAGAATCATTGGCGTTTCACCTTCAATCGCTAGACGACTTTTAAAGGTGTTCATAAATCGGTTATTAATCTTGGCCCTTTTCGTTGGGCTGTACGCGTCATCAGGTTTAATCGGGTCATCGAAAATAAACGCACCTTGGAAACCTGTCTCGAATCGTCCCGCACGGAACCCGGTAATCGCGCCACCCGCAGCAACCGCATAAACGCCGCCGCCTTCTTCGGTGTACCACTTTTTCTTCGACTTAGAATCTTGGCGGACGTTCAGACCAAACAGGTCGTTGAACTCCGGCGAGACGACAATATCCTTCGTCTTCTGGCTGTTCTCTAACGCCAAGTCACCCGAGTATGTCGCGTGAATAAATTTCGCCTTGGGATTGATTGCTAGCCCTTGGGACATAAACAAAATAACCGCCATTTCGGTCTTTGTATAACCCGGCGGTACATTAATAATCAGTCGCTTTATTTCACCCGTAAATACTTTCTTTAGGGTGTTAGCCATAACCAAGTGGTGTGGGCTAATCAGCATTTTCATTGCTTCACGGTGCTTGAAAAAGTAACGGCTATACGCGAGGTTGTCATTCAGTAACAAATGCTTAAGCATACGCTTTTCGTTACGTGTCCACTTGACTGCATCCTCTTCTACCGCGTTGTTATCTTTATCTACGGCCATTGTCTAATACTCATGGTTGAATTTTTTGGTAAACAGCCTAATTTCTCTAGCCGTTAAGGGGTCTATCTCTCCCTGACCTTCTACAGCCCCGTTTAAATCGGTCTGCCGCTTCTTGGAATGGGTGTACTCTAGGATAAGTTTCGTTGCCGCCTGAGACTCACCGATAGACACTTTCGCACCCTTGTATTTTTCCCGGATTACGTCCACTAATTCCATCCAATCAAAATCATCAGGGGCACAACCTTCGCCGTTCTGATTCTCTAATTGTTCAATCATATTATATATTAACGATGTGTTCCGGGGGTCTGTCCCGCTGGCAACTTGCATCAAGAACTCGAAAGGCTGTGGGGCCCCTAACTCTTCGCACATTGCTTGGATTTTCTCTTCTAAAGTTTTGATAAAAGACCCCTTATTGATTCCTATGTATTGGGGCATACTACAGGATAAGGGGGCCGAGTATCAAATGGTTTTTAAACTAGGAATAGTCCTTAGCGTTCACAACGTCTAAGTTATAGTTGTATTTACCTATCACCGTAAACGCTTTTTTCTCGTCTACGCTCTTCCCGAGTACGCCGCAGCGTTGCGCTTTCTTAATGAGAAGGCGGGAACGGTTCATGCCGCAACCGAACGCGAAATTAATATCTTTTACTGTCCACTTATCGCCCATGGCGATTACTGCTAGGTCGTTGTCATCTGTTGCATAAATTTTCATGGTGTTCTCCTAGAACGTGTCCGGGTTATATCGGTACTTGCGGAGTTCCGCGGTTTCGTCAGTGTCTACATGCGTATCTTGTGCTTTACGGGTCGTCAATTTATGGTCGAAGGTGGTTTCTTCTGGCGACGAGTCCTTCGGCCCGTACGATTCGTCTTGAAAACGTGGTTGACTTGGTGCATCACGGTCATCAACTGAGCACGGTATCGGGCCAATAGTTCTAAAGTGGTTTCTCGGTACTGGCATCGCTACTGACGTATCCGGGTGCTCGACTTTAATGTGCCCGCCTTCGGCAATCGCGCGGTACGTGCAACCCTTGACATAAGAGCCTATGTTCTGGGTACATTCCACCATACGGTTGTACTCGCCACTTATCTGCACACCCATAGCTGCCATTGTGGCTTCGTTCAGACCGCGCTGTAATCGCGCTGTGATGGTCTTTTTGAGCTTATCGCTAGCTTCTAGTGTATCACGGACAAAAGTCGCTGTATGGGTCGGTTTGCCGTCTTCTAGCTGACTTGCGTATATCGGCTGCCCTGCATATGTGTCATCTAGGACAAACATGCCTGTAGACTCGCTATGTAGACCTTTCTTGAGTTCTGGCATCACACATCGGCAGTTAGGGCCCACTAGTTTAGGCGATACGCCCATCATAGCGGTGGTGGCAGCAAGAATGGCTTCGGCTATATCCGCTGTTGGTGCGAGATGTTCTGGTTTTGAGTTAAACATATCTGCGAATCGTCGCGCTTTCTCGCTTACACGTATTGCGTCAACGTGACCTGTCGCGAATATGTGGTTGTAGTGGCTTTTCCCGCGGCGCATTTCTGCGTGGTGTTCTGCTCGCAGTTTTCCGAACAACCCCGGGTGGTTCTCGCGTATCTCACGCTCGTAGCGTTCGCGGTTCGTTTCTTTCTGCGGGCTTTGATGGATAAAGGCCGCCGTGCGACATTCGAGATTATCGTATTGTTCTTGGCTTAGTTTTAGTTCTGGATATTCGTCGGCGGTTAGCCGACGTGCGGGGACCTGTTCGTGCAGTTCGGGCCAACGGTTGCCAATATATCGACCTGTTACGGAATAGTCCGGGCTGCTCGATAGGTCAACGTGCATGAACGGGCTACACGACAACGCTTCGATGACGTCGTCGTGTTTCGGGTCCTCGAACTTGGCGATGTCCCCGATGATGCCTTCCATGCCTGCAAGGTGCCCCTGTTGGAACGTCCACATGTTGTTACGGACAACTTCGAAGGCGCTTGCGTCAATCCAACGGTTGCGGCTGGTCATGCCCGTTGTCTGTACACTGTTATTGTCGGGATTGTACCCGGTGATGACGTACACTTCGCCCATGATGAATTGGCCGTTGGTGTTTTGCATCGCGCCGCCCAGAAACTTCCCGAGCATTGGTATTTTGAATAGATTTAATGATGATGAATCGTTCATATTGGCGTTCCTGTTTGAGTTCACGTTCTTCGTTTAACATATCTTGGGCGTGGCGTTCTTGTTGCTCTTCATCGCGGCCCGACATATGTCTGCATTGTCCTGATACACCTAAGACTAGTCCACATTCTCGTTTATGCAAAATTATTTCCTCTCTTTATTTTTGTTAGACGTGTTTTCAGTGCGCGAATTTCCTTCTTAGCGTCCTGTATATCTTCTTCCCACGCGGACCACTCCTCTTGGTTGCCCGCGAGTACTTGTCTAGCCTCACATCGGTTCAAGTCCCCTTGAGTGTCTAACAAGGCATACTTTAGCGCCTGTAGAATCGTGGTATAGCAGCCTATCGGTAAATCGTCCCCGACCGTGAACCTCTTGCGTTGCCAACGGTTGATAGACTTGGACCATCCATAATGCCCTACCTTCTTGGAGAGTCGGACCCACGTAAATTCGTTCTTGCAAGTTAACCCGACGTACTTGGTATCGTCCCGCGGTGCGCCGATGCGGTTGGCGAAATGCTTGGCTACGTGGCTCATTCGCTTCCGCTGGATAGAACGAACATGCCAATGGCGGACCTCTATCTCGGTTTTGCCTTCGTAGGTGAAAGCTGACACGTCGTAGATGACTGCGCCTACTTTGATTATGGACGCTGGGTACTTTTGTTGTTTCATGGTGTTCTCCTAGAACATTAGTTTAGTATTCTTCGGGCCGATGACCAATTTACCTTTGCTGTTCGGCTTGAGCGCGAACACCGGGAGTCGGTCGCCGTGCATCGTTTGCTTTGCGAACCACTTGGCGAAGGTCTGGTAACACTGCCACTTTTTACATACGCGATAACCCACGTAGTCGTAGCCCGCTTTTGACGAACGGCCTTTACCGTAGCACTTATTTAGGAGCCATTCCCACACCCTGTACGCCTTAGTCTTCTTACCGTTTACTCTCGTTGGATATTTACCTTCCCCGAGATAGCCCAGCCCTGAGAACCGTCCGCGATACAGTATGCGCCGCTCGATGTCGTCGATACCCTTTAGGCGTTCTTGTTCAGCCCCCGCGGAGCGGGCTAACTCCCGGTTCACGTCCTCCGTTGCTGGGACGACAACTTCCTCAAAGTATTTCTTGTGGTCACGGTCAGTGACAAACCCTTCCCACTTCCTGCGGCGCTTTTCTATTAAGTCCACTTTGTTCTCTTCCCGGCGTTCGTCCATTTCGGCCATGTATTCCCGGTGTCTCACTTTTGCGCGGACTTTCCGAGCATACAATTTTGACTTGACGCTCACCGGGACTAGGGGCATACCTTCACCCTTAGAACCTTTATGCGTGGTGGTGGTCATCCGGTCAATGCTCTCCCAATCCTTATGGTCTTCGCTCTTAGGCTTGCGGAACGGTGTAAGCGGCGTCGTCGTTAAGTGGCTCGTCTTGGCGCTGAACTTGGGGCACACCTTGGCACCTTTAGCGTTACTTCGCTTCCCGCCTTTTTTCGGGCGAAGCTGGTCCGGGTTTACGACGAGATATAACCGGGCATCGGTGTCGATAATTTCCTGCGCGTTAAACCACTCAAGGAAATTATCTAAGCACTCCCAAGAGCTGCTAATGTTAACGGTCGTGGCGTAACCTAGTGACTCGCACATGACACGCTTGATTAACGACTTCCAAATTCTAAAGCCTCGCATGTTCGCGCCCGTCGTGAGGTTCTTGCCAATCCTGTAGCCAAGACCTTCGTACGTTCTTCTGTACCCGACGTCGTCAGGACACTTCACATCTTCTTCCATAATCGTAATCTCTCTGTGGTGCTTAACTTAAGTATAGTACAACTTTGTGGGGCTAGCCAATCTCTCACGCAGAGACAAGACTATTGTTGCTTTTAAAATTTTCAGAAAAATTTCTACATCGACTTTTTCTCTGAGAGTTTTAATCTACCCGAGATATTAACCTAGCCTTTGCTTCCCGTCAATTAAAGAATTCATCTTCCCTAGAGCCCTAGAGTTTAAGGTGTACACTCTTCTGTAGCGCTGGGAATTTTCGCGCGGCAGACGTGGAAGATTTGGGCATATTCTGGGCGGTTCTGACGTTTTTGCCTTAGTTATCAATGACTTAGCATTAAATGAAAGTGATTAAGGTTAAGTCATTGATAGTACACATGTTGTTACCTTAGTCACTCATAAGTTATTGATTGTACTATAGTTTCCCTAGAGGTCGTGGGGAGTGAATACCGTGTACTATCAAGCACTTAGCGTTATAATGAATTGTCCTGCCTATGTGGTAGCCTGCGCCCCAGAGCACGGGAAGCTGTAAGCTATTGATTGAACTACTTATTATGTGGGTTTCGTTTGGGGTGCCTGTGTGGTGTGGCCGTGACCATAGACCATGGACGTTATACATCAATGGGTTACGGGGGTGCGTACACCTTAAGCGTTGGGGCTTTACCAATATAAACAACATGTTAGCTAATTCGATAAGTGACTGAATCAGACGCCCTATGTCTGCGCCTAGGAAGTAGTAAAAAAGTGTTTTCTTTAGTTCTCTAGGGCCCTGTGGCTATACTAATTATTGGGTCGACATACTGGAAAGTGATTTACTGATTCTATCTAAAATTGATTTTTACTTTAGTTACTTATTGTTTTTGTTATATTGTTGATTTAACTCTATTATTCTGTTACCGCTTTATAGACTTAAAGCTGTAACTCATTGATTCATAACGTCCATAGACCGTGGTCACGACCACACCACAAAAAGGTAGTAAGATTAAGGGGTTACGAGCACCATTAAAAACCTTGCTCAGGGGCCTTTAGGTGTCCACTACACAGGGCGTTAATATCACATGTAAGTCATTGAAGTAATTGGTATATGTGCGTTGCCTATCCATTGCCTTTGTAGCTTTGGAGATCGTGCCCAGCCCCAGTACTGGAAGAGGCCCCCAGAGGCCC
The DNA here is from genome assembly GCA_025403545.1 of Epizoanthus stellaris. Classification (NCBI taxonomy): domain Eukaryota; kingdom Metazoa; phylum Cnidaria; class Anthozoa; order Zoantharia; family Epizoanthidae; genus Epizoanthus; species Epizoanthus stellaris. The sequence continues at coordinate 48,890 of JAOBYG010111096.1, forward strand.
CAGAGCGTACAAAACACCGTGACCATAGACCACAATCAGTTAGAGGCCCCAGAGCCACGACGGAGCTCCAGAGGCGCTAGAGCACTTTTATCCATAGCAGCCCCAGAGGCCACAGAGCGGTTAAAAGGTTGCTTATATAGAAGGGCACGTAAATAGGATGTTTCCGCCACAGCGCCACAGGGCGACGAGATGCGCGTCAATATCACGGGGTGTGGTCACGAAAATAAGTTGAAATTAATTGCCCTTAATAGTTGTCGTTTTCCAAAGGTGTACTATTCTTAGTTGTGTAAGGCAAACAACATCAACGCAACGGAGTACAACATTATGAACATACACCCTAGAGCCCTAGAAGGTTTCGCAAGTAACGAACGCCACGACATCAAAGTAATCAACATCTACACAGGCCGCACATATGAAGCGCAGCTAGTACGCGAAACGAAATGTTATTACGTGCTGTGGGTTACAGGTCTAGCGAGCGGGGACAAAGTGTTAGAACGTCGTTTCCATAAAGCTACAATGTGTATAGACGAGTTAAGCCTCTATATAGAAGACAAAGCAGAAGTAAAAGCGCAGGCAGAAAAAGAGATAGCCGCGAAAGTAGAATACGCCGACGAGTTGAACACCGCAGAAGTCATCCCAACGCAGGAACAAATAGACGCCGCCGTCGATAGAGCTTTTGCCGCAGACCTAGCAGACACCCCCGACGGACAACACCGACGCGCAGCCATCGCAGCCCACGCAGCGCAGCCACTAATAGACGGCAACCACAGAGCCGCAGACCTGCAAGATAAACCGACCTTTTGCCCAGTGTGCGAGACGTACGTGAAACACGACGAAATGATATTTAACCCACACGCCGCAACGGTCGTTTGTATCGACTGTGATGACGAGTTAGACACCAACCACCGCAGCGTGATAGCAACTATTAAGAACGTGGCGCTAATGAATTACATGTGCGGTCACTTGGGCCATAACTTCACCCCAACACTAAAAGAACTACCCCGCATGTTGATAGCATACACACCGAACACGGGACAGATTGACAGCCCGAATGAGTTAATCAGACGCCTAGGCTATTCATGTGTTAACGCGTCGCGAGACAACGCCGTGCGCGTGGTATACGACGACAAAGGCGCTTATGTTGTACACGGTAATTTTCAAGACATCGAACCCGTATTACTTGCCATTGCTAACGGAGAATAGACCATGCGAAACCAAGATAAAAACGACGTAACCAGCATACTTTTCCACCGCCGCGGCCGTCCGTCAAAAGAGGTACGTTTAACGACACCACAAAACCGCCAATCATGCTTAGAAATGACCGACCGAGTTAAGCGCCGTTGCTCTTCTGTTGCATGGGTTCAATGTTTCGTTAACCGCACCAATAGCTTTATTTAGGGGTCAGTATGTCACACTTAACATTAGTCGAACCGTGCTCATTAAATGAGTTCATAGCAGCTAATTTTCTACGCTGTTTTAAGGACGGTATGACCGCGAAAGCCACCTATGAGTATATCCGCGAAAAGGGTATAACACAGGTCGAATTAACGGCCTTTGTGGAATGGCGAAAGACCAACCCAGCCGCGGAGAAGTACCGCCGAAAATTAGTTTATTGAAATTATTTAGCGTCTTTAGTGGCGCTTTTCTAATGGTGTACTATTCTTAGTTGTGTAAGGCAAACCAATTCAACAAAACGACGGAGCACACCATGAAAATATCACGCGACACCAACGGCAACAAAACGCTAGCAATCACCCGCGACGAAAGCGGCCTAGGGTTCTCAGTTCAAACACTGGACAACCTACCAGAGACACACCGAATGACCGCCGATGACTTTAGCGACGCGGTAGCCTTAAAAGAACTAGCCGCCTACGTTAACCAGCACGGCACAGCGGCACAGTTAGACGCAGTATTCACAATGACAGCGGGGCTATAATCATGCGCACATATACCGCCACAGCACTAGTAAGAGTACTAGACGTTAAAACAGGCCCATACAGCGACCGCAGAAAAGCGACCGACGTCAATGGGTGTATAGTCGACGGCGTGGTGATGACCACCGCGACACCACCGCCAAACACGGGCTATAAATGCCACTTTTGCGAGTTTCACCCCGTAGGGAACCATTGCGACCAATTAGCCTGCGCACCCATACAGCGCAGCGACAAACAAGATGTAATATTTATTAAATTAGTTTAGTTATTTTGTGGTGGTTCTCGTAATCGCTACTATACTTAAATTGTTAGGCAAATATCATTCAAATTAAACGGAGTATTACCCATGTTAAACACTTATCAAGTTTGGAACACCCAACGCACACAATGCGACACACACGCCGAGTTATTGACCAAAGAGTTAGACGGTTATAGCTATTCGAGTTTCATCACTACGGACAATATCGACGACATCGTGAACGCCATTCAAAACGAAACCGATGCGGATATGGGCTACGCACTAATAGCACAACCGATACGCGTGGAACTCTACAAAAGCTGTGATGCGGACTACACCCAGAGCATTGACGACGGAGCTATAACCGTGTTGGACACGTCCGACGTTTACGCCATTGACAGCCCCGAGTACCGCGCACTGTTAACGAACGCGCGAATGGTAGCCGATAGCCTAGGCCGCGCCGATGACTTAAGCTATGTTGCGTTTGATATATGCGGTAACTTTTTAGACTGCGGCCAACTGGATAAAATTTAATTCCACTTATTTTAAATAAAAATTTGCGCAATCCCGAACTTGTACTATTCTTATTAGTGTAAGGCAAACCAATCAAACGAAACAACGGAGTAATACATTATGAACACAGCAACCTGCGCATTAGCAAACTTTGACCGCCAACAAGAACAGGGCAAAATCTTTTTTACTACTACCTCCGCGAAAGCGTTCGAAATGATAGTTAACATTTTTATAGCCGATGTGGAATCTATCGACATTAGCCGCAAAACAATTGATTTTAAAGACGGCTCAATATTCCGCGTCACAGAGGGTGCGCACGTTGAATACGGCTTTTACGGGCAGACACAAGACAACCGCGCTTAAACACCACAACGGGCCGCACAGGCCCAACCATTACAAATTATTGAGGGTTACACCATGAAAGCATCACCTAAAAAAGTTACTGTGAATTACGTTGTATTACACCTAGTCAATTCTAGCTATGAGTCTACTTACTTTGCAACACATGGCGCGGCGTTCCAATGGTGCGAGGGCCTAGAGCACCCCGTCAAGGCTGTGTATGCTATTAAGTCTCGCCACCCGATGACGTTAACACCTATCAACGTGTGGGGCGGTCGTGAATTCAACGGGGCACAGTGTCCAGTGTTCCAAATGCAACGCCACTTTATGCAACCCGACCACAATATTAATTTTACAGTTTAATTTGCTTATTTTGTGGCGGTTTCGGAATCGTCACCTATACTTAAATTGTTAGGCAAACCAATTCAAATTTTAACGGAGTAACACCATGCGAATTCATGACCTAGACAAAACTATATTAGTAGCCCGCAGCGCGGACGAGTCCTTTCACGTTGCCCGCTGGGGTACGGTGTGGTTTTACGTTATCGAAGACCACAAGACCCGCGAAATTGAACAGCGTTGTGGTGGCCTGTACCAGACGAAAAGCGCGTACATGGTTAACGCCCTAGAAAAGGCGGAGAGCTACGACTTTTTAGAATCGGAAATAGTGGACACGTTCCCGCGCTGGCAGTCTGTGACGCTCACACCGTCGCAAATAAAGGCCATTGAATATGTGACCATGCAAGCGACCACACCGCACCACGTACGCGAACAACTAAACACCCTTTTACTAAAAGTTATCTAGTCGGAGTAACAAATTATGTCATCAATATTTAAAGTAACCTTTACCAGCGTTAACGGCCAAACATCCGAAACCATTTACATCGGCCTTGAAAAACCTGTACGCGTTGCGGCCGCGTCGGAGGTGTCCCGTTATGGTTGCCGCTCGTATGACCTAGAGCAAGTCGGACACAGCCAATACACGGCCAAAGAGGGGGATTTAATTGTAGTCGTCGGGGGCTGACTCAATAGGGCCACGGACACGGCCCGCAATTACTTTTTTAAATAAAGTTTGCACAATCGGAAAAGCAGACTATATTTAAAAGTGTAAGAACAAACCAACACCACAACGGAGTAACAAATTATGCCACGTTTCGCAGCTCAAACCAAAACGCAGTTAATCAACACTATCGCAGAAGTAAACCAAGCTCTTATTGAGTCGGGTTCGGATTACCGCTACCGCCAACAAGGCCGCAACGGTTACAACGCCGTAGACCTTTACAGCGTCGACGCTAACGGAAAATGGTGGTGTGTTTCATGCCTCGATTGTGCCGAACCTTGCCGCGTATTAATCGACCGTGTTAATGATGACTTTGAATATTACCTAGGCCGTAAAGTAGGCGACAAAAGCCCGCTATAGTACCCCCGAATATGGGCCCCTGTGGCCCGCTGTTAAACTCTTTCAAATTAGTTAAGGATTGCATCGCATGAAAACATTACCAGCCATCACGCAACGCGCAGCGCCAAACGTCCAAACCTACAAAGCCGTATTGGTTTACTATCCCGATAGCAACCTCAAACATGCCGCACTATTAGACGTCGACTGTGGCGCATTGTTAAGCTTTGACGGTGTCGAAGTCTTCCACCCAGCGGGCAACGCTAACGCCATTATTCAACTGATTAACGGCGGGGGGCTTGTAGTCGGTAGCCTTAATTATTGGATACCATGCCGCCACGTTCACAACTCTGTGTACATGCTAGACCACATCACCGACACGTACTAGGGGGCGACTATGCAAATGCTCACAAGACTACCGATAGAGCGCACGAAAGACGGCGTTTTAATCCAGCGTACAACGTGCCCAACCATGGCACATTTCCTCGGCTTTGTTAGTGCCAACGGTGCCGACGAGGAAATATTTAACGACGGGGCCACGGCTTGCTATGTGTCCCGCGAAAGCAAAGATTTATTTGTATTCACCGAGGGCGATATAACTATTTTAGACTGCCCAACACGCCGCGCATTATGTCGCGAAATTTACCGCCACGCCCAGCACCATTTAAACGCTTAAGGATACCACCCAATGAACACACAAGAATCATATTACAGCACAGGTCTAGCAGGACACATCCCGCATCAAATGAGTAGCGCCCTAGCAACGGCCCAGACACGCTACCCAGAGCCCGACCCAATCGAGGCGGGCCCGTTCCACCCGCTAGCTATTCCGCCCGCGTATCAGACACAACAGGAACTCATTAGCCGCTTAATTACTATGAACGCACAGCTAACAGAGTATATAGAGACGCTACGCGCACAGCGCACACCATGGGCAGATTACCAATGTAAAACGGTTGCCCGCATGTGTGATTTAATGGAGCTAGAACACGGCTACTGTAACGACGCCACAGCGGATTTTTTAGAGGAACACCACGGCATAAACCCAACCGCGGAGACGGGCGACGTTGTCGGGAAATATGCCGAGTTTGCACTACTCCCAGCGGGGCACGGTATCCGCTAGAAAAATTAATTTAAAATAAAATTTGCACATTGTCGGAAGTGTCCTATATTTAAATAGAACACCAAGACAACACAGCAACGGAGCACAGCATTATGAGCACATTCGAAACCAAACTAGATAACGTCTGCGAGCATATCGGCCTAACAATTGCCGTCACATTCACCGCAGCTTTAACAGGATTTTGTGGTTGGATGTTGTTCGCGATTGGCTCTAGCTACCTTTAAAAATAACGGAGTAATAAATTATGTCATCATTAAACGTAACGTACAAAATGCCACGCGCTAGAAAAGAATCAGAGTTCACAGTTTACCCATTCACTAAAGACGATAACAGCATTAAATTACAGTCAGACAACCATTGTATTATCGTCTTCCATGCGGGCACTAATGCGGGGTACATGTTGGTATCGCCACGCTTTAATCAATACCCAATCTTTGCGGCCTGTATCCCTGCCAACGGCGGCAAATGCCACCCAACGCCCGACACTATCACGCAGCAAATCGCGGAGATACGCAAGACGCCTACAGGCCATACAGTTTTATTAGTTGGATAAATAATTAAATAAAGTTTGCACTATCTGGGATAAGTACTATTCTTGATAGTGTAAGGAAAACCAATTCAAAACAAACGAGGTAAGACCCATGCTAAATTTAATCAAAGAACTAAGCGGCGAAACGGTAGCGAAAATAGTCCTAGTATTAGTTACTTTTTTCTTTGCAGTATCAGAGGTCGCTTTTAAAACTAGCGACGCAATAAGCAGCCTTGCGGCGTCAATAAGCTAGGGGGTCACATGCCAATATTAACAAAACATATCAAAGCGTCGACAGTCCGCGGGTATACAATGGAAGACCGCACCGCTAGCCGTGGTTGGTGGATATTTAAGACCCTGCGCACAGTACAGGTGTTAATCGAGCACCGCCGCACAACGTACTTAGAAGAGCAAGCCTTTAAACCGACAGCCCCTAGCAAGATATACACGGTTAACGAGTCAGCCATAGTGGCGACCTTTGAAGACCACCAAGCAATCGAGGCCGTCCACACGCTAGCACACCACAACGCGCAGATAGCCGACAATGCCATGTATTCGAGTTACCAACACAGCTAATATAATTACACCTCCTTAAGCCGCCTTTGCGGCCTTTGGCGGTATCAGACCTTTATTATTGGAGTACTACCCATGACTATGCAACGCCTACGCCTAAAAGCCTCTAATCATTCATTCTCTCGCACATGGGAAGGGGCCGTACTATTCGGACAGCACCGACCCGACTCAGGCGGCTACCTTGTGACCTTCCCACACCCTGTGGGCGATGTCGGTTTTGAGTCGTCGCAGTGGTTCTACGGGGCCGCACAATTGGAACTCTTACCAGCACTCACACGCGAGGAGAAACCGCGCTATACAATCGCTAACGACGTTATAGCTCTAGTGATAGCACAGGCCACAGTCAAAGGGGAAGCGTCCGCATCTTGTGACGGTTGCGCGTACCAGTATAATATCGGCGGTTGTCAGACTGCGCCACCGTGTAACGCGGGGGCCCGTTTCGATAACAAAAGCGTGATATTTATCACCGATATTGCGAAACAATTTAGTGCCCTATCATAGGGCCTATACAGGCTCTAAAATAAAAATTTTCGTCCTATAAAAAGTCTGGGGCGAATTTTTTCGAGATCATAATTTTCTGGGGTGAATTTTTCCGACCTATAAATTTTCTGGGGTCGATTTTTTCACTCTATAAAATTGTTATTTTCAAAACTCAAAAGCTGGCAGGCTTAAAACGCTGTCAGTAAAAATTAACGGGCCTAGATTTTGGCCTGTATAGCGCATGATTCTAGGATGAAATCGCCGCCGACCCTCTAGGGGGTCATTGGCATATGCGCAGAACAACAACCCGAGGTTAGAACAATGAAATATACACCCCCTAAAAAGCCCCTAGCGCCCTTAAACGGGTCGACCCCTAGCACTGGGGTGGCTAAAGCGAACAACGCCCCAGCGGCCCGCTTAAGCTGTCCTATGTACACAGAGGCTCAGTGCCTCGCGGCTCGTCTGATTATGGATGAATTGTACGAGGGCGCAGGCGTCGAAACTAAGGCCGACTATGCCGCGTTCCTAGCGCGTGTAACAGCCCAACACAGCTACACAGGGCAGGAATGGCACACCATGGGCACAGCCTCGCAGATGTGGCGCGGGCAGCGTGGGAACGTCAGACTACGTCTAGCGGTTAAAAACCTGTTAACCCTTGATATTGAAAGCATTTATAGCATTATGGGCGGAGACGCGGCCTTTAAGTCTGCTTAATCAATGACTTAGAGCACATGCTATAGGAATCAATGACTTAGCGAATATGACCTAAAATCAATGACTTAGCGAATATGACCTAAAATCAAGGACTTAGCGAAAATCAATGACTTACAGAAATGACATAAAAAGTCGGCCGTATGTATTTTTTGAAAAGTCGGCCGTATGTATTTTTTGAAACTCGGCCGTATGTATTTTTTGAAAAGTCGGCCGTATGTATTTTTTGAAACTCGGCCGTATGTATTTTTTGAAACCTCGGCCGTATGTATTTTTTGACGAGAGGTAAATATTATGCCGGGACCAAACGGAAAGATTTTAGCGAAGGGGGCCAACTGGTACGCAGACCTAGACAACCACGCTAGCGAGTTCGCGGACGACGCAGTAGTAGAGTTCAGCTTCCAATGTGCGTGGTGTGCTTTTCAGATAGGCGTTACCACCCACACTGTAGAAGAAGCCGCGGAAGAAGCGGTACTCCGACGTAATTGGCGCATAGCAGAAGACGACGACCAAGTGGGTATTTGCTGCCCTTCATGCTTGGACAAGTCCTAATGCCATTCCGATATTACGTTACATGCTTTTACAACGGAAGGAGGTATCCCGCGGAGGTCGTAGAGGAAACCAAGTACACCTACTTAGTAGAGATTACCAATTGGTATCCGTTCCCCATTCGCTTACACTTCTACAAGGTCACGGCCCAAGTGGCCCCGGGGAACACTTACTCTTTCCGCAGCGGTTGTATGATACTAAAAAGAATTATCTAAATAAAATTTGCACTCTTGGAACCGTCGACTATAGTTAAGTTATCAACAACGAAGCAGCACAACAGGCGGTAACATGATTGAATCAAATAACCCAGAAAGTAACCCGGCTACAGACCTTCTACAGACCGTTATGGATATGGAAGAGAAACGCCGCAAGTTGCACCGCGAACTGTCCCAGCAAGAATATATGATTACGCCAATGAACGGCCCTGACCAAGTAGGTGAGCACGAAGTAATTTCATTTGACGAGTTACTGGGAATGGTCCAACAGTTTAACAAAGGGTGGCTACCGCACTGTGACGATTGGTTTCAGATTGAAGACATCACCGAGAAAGTATACCCGATGAATCTTTTTTACCAATTTATTAAATAAAAATTTGCACAATCTGAAACACGTACTATATTTAAGTTATCAACAACGAACACACATCAAACCAAGTAAGGGTACATCATGACAACTACAACAGTAACGGGCATCTCGGTAGGTTCTGCATACGCTAAAGATAAAGACCTAGGCATCAAAGTAACAAAGACTTTCTTCGTGCCAATGGAACATATCTACATCGAAGACGGGTTCAACGTACGTGATATTTGTCAGGACCACGTAGACCAGTTAGCCAAAGCGTATGAATCGGGCGCACAGCTACCGAACATCATGATTAAGACCACAGCTATAGGCTTCAAAATCATTGATGGTCATCACCGTTACTTAGCGGCCCAACAAGCAGGGTGTCCACGTCTTGAAGTGAAAGAGTTCACGGGGTCAGACCTAGAGCAACTGTCATTCATGATTACGTCAAGCCAAGGCCGTAGCCTAGAGCCCGTAGAACGAGCGCAGGCGTACCAACGTATGATTAACCAAGGCATGACCAAGGGCGAAGTTGCGGACGCGGTCCACCGTTCACGTAAGGACGTTGACAACCACCTAATCTTATTGTCTGCGGGTGATGAAGTCATCGCGGAAGTAAAAGCAGGTAACGTGAGTTCGTCAGAAGTAATTAAAGCGGTTCGTAAAGCAGGTACAGCGGCCCCAGAAAAGATCATTAAAAAAGTTAAAGCAGCTAAAGAAGAAGCGGCTAGCGCACCTAAAGGCGCAAAGATTAAGTCGTCTAAAGTTGTACTGAAAAGCTTCAAACCAGCGCACGGTCGTCAAGCTATGGAAGAGATAGCGAAAATGGACCAGTCGTTATTAAGTGAAGCACTGAAAGACCTACTAGCAATCTACTTGGACGACTAACACTATGGACCTATCCGACGCAGTAACTTGGGCCCAACTGGCTGACTATATATTATTCCTATGCGCTGTAGCCCTCGGGGCGTGGATAGGTTCGAAACGGAGATAAGCACTATGAACACCTTATTAGCTTTAATCATCGCGGCAAGCGCAGCCGCAGAGGTCGCCCCATACGATGACCGTAATGTGTACTGTGCGCACTTAGCATTTAACGCAGGGTACGAGCAGCAGGGCAACTACTACAAAGCCATGGTGGACCCGTACCGCGTAACACGTAAATTTGATGTCGATTTTGTGGACGAACAGACTTTCCGTAAGATATACGACATCGCCCAAGCCAAGGACGTAACCTTCACAGCGGTAGCACGGGCATATTACGGGTTAGAGTGCAATGACTAGGGCCCATCAACTAAAGGAGTGCTGCGGGACTACCTGCGACGCTCAAGCCAATTTGGCATACACCACCGCGCTAGAAGAGAAGTTAGCGCGATATGAATCACTCTTAGACGACGTCTACGACCACGGCAGAAGCAACCCGGGCAGTGCGCCTAATTGCGTGATGGCGGTAGTGGACGCGTTCAACGCAGAAGTAGAGGTAGACGCACCATGATACAATTTCAAGTAGTGACCTACGACGCGGACACGTACGACAGCTTTAGCGACGCGGCCCACGCAGAAGGGGACTTCAAAACAATTTGCGTGATAGATAGTGCCGTCACATGGCGTGAACTGCGCATAGTTCAAAAGGCCGTTGTGTGTGCTGAGAACTGCCTCGGGGCGAAGGGTAGCGTTAAGTTACAGGTCATGAACAACCGGGACACGGTGACGTTTCCGCTCTTTCAGATTATGCCTTCCGAAGGGACCGCTCGCGACAGCCGACCCGAGAAGATAGCGGCGCAGGTACACCGCGGGTTCACATCCACGAAGATAGAGCTAGACAACGACGATATAACCGCGCTCATGAAGCTTTTACCGTTGGGGAATAGTTCCCATAGCGGGCTACGTGAAAAGCTCCACCAAGCGAGCATAACCATTAATAAAAAGAGAGTATAATCGCGCAATACCGCGCATAGCAGTAGAGGTAGAAAAATGAAGAAATTACTAATAGGCGTTCTCGCCAGTATGTTATTAGTAGGTTGCCAATTTGAGATTGGAGTAACAGCCCCCGACGAATACGAACCCATCAAAGTCGTAGACGTCACCCCCGAGCCGCCCGTGGTCGTAGAACCACCAGTTGACCCAGTTGACCCCGTGGTCGTAGAACCACCAGTTGACCCAGTTGACCCCGTGGTTATCGTGCCACCGCCAGCAGGGGATATTAACACCTTCCCGCCGTTGGACACGTCCGGGGCCCGTTGGGTCGTTGACTTCGACAACCATAGCGACGGCACTGACTACACCTCGAACATGGCTGATGGAGAGTTTAACTTCTCATGGCAGTCGTTCACGATGAAGTCATCGACCATTAACGACGGCCGTTGGGAAATAGTTGTCCCCGCGAACGAAATTAAGAAGGGTGTCCACTCAGCGTTGAATATCGTAGATACTGAGTCAGTATACTTCGGGTACGAGATAGAGTTCGATGTCGGTTATGACTTCACCTCATTGGGTGGGAAACTTCCCGGGCTTGTGGGGCTGAACAAGAGCCTTAAAAAGTCTAATGGTAATCAGGTTTATCCCGATGGTTGTAACGAGGTAGGCCAACGCAGCGACGAAGGTTTCAGCCTCCGCTCAATGTTCCGCGAAGGCGGTAGGGCAATCGGTTATTTCTACCACCAAGACAACCCGTTAAATAACGGTTTCTGTGGGGAAGAAATCGACTACATGCACAACGGTAGCCCGTTTAGTTTCGAGAAGGGTGTGCGGTACTACGTGGAAACATACGCCAAGATGAACGACGCCAACGAGAACAACGGCATCGTTAGAATCTGGGTAAATGGTCAGCTAGTCCTAGAGCGCACAGATATGATGTTAGGGGAAAACCGCATCTACGACATCAACCATTTAATGTTCTACTTCTGGCATGGTGGCGGCTCGTCAAGTTGGGCACCTAACGTGGATTCTTTGGTCACATTCGATAACGTGATTCTAAGCGACACACCAATTAGCCATTAACATAAGGGCCACCTCTCGGGGTGGCTTTTAGGTATCCAAATGAAAAGAAGAACACTTCTATTAGCGGCGATGTTCACAGCGATTGGGGCGACCCCAGCACTAGCGGACGTGGTAGCCATTCGCACCCCGGGCACGAAGGACTTTGTAGAGGTAGAATGGAACTGCCATTGCCCGATATGTCAGTGGCGCATACCCCACAAGATGCAACCCCATGTGCAAGGACACGTCCAAAGGCTGCGGGACCACATGGACCAACCATTAGTCTTAGTATCTGCGTACCGCTGCGCACAGCACCCCGTAGAAGTTAAGAAGACCAAGCCCGGGCAGCACAACGCAGGGCTAGCCGTGGACATCCAAGTCACTAGCGGGGCCATGGCAGCAGAGATTATAGCCTTTGCTATCACAGAGCTCGGGGTCAAGGGCTGGGCCTACAGCAAGCGGCTAGGGTTCGTTCATCTCGATTGGCGCGAAGGTGTTAGGGTCACTTGGGAATATTAATTGAAATAAAATTTGCACTATTGGAACCCTGTACTATATTTAAGTTATCACCAACAAACGGACACAATAAGATGAACACGAATCGCAGTTTTAAATTAGGCACAGTAAAAGCATTACGTCGTTTCGGTCCACGTAAAGGCATGACCGTTTATAACCACACACAGTGGGCGATACACCAGAAGAAAATACTCGGCTCGATGGTAGTACCGAATCATAAAATGGCCGAAGCGTTTAAGCGCATGAGCATAGCAGCAAAGGGCGCGGTAATAGACTTCCACGAATTCGCTAGATTCTTAAAGGACGGCCCGGTAACTATCGTTAAGCCTTGCGGAGATAATCCGTGGTTCACCAAAGCCACAGGCAACCCCGGCGTATCGGTACATGACATCACCACCATGGCCCAGCAGTACGCGTACCTTCACCCGAATAAGTAGGCCGTATGTATTTTTTGAAAAGTAGGCCGTATGTATTTTTTTTTTCTGAGAGGCAATTATGGAACTATCCCAATTACAAAACATGAGCAAAGCCACCCGTGCAGCCGACGAGCAAGACGGAGCACCACGGGCAACAGCAAAGCGCACTGTCAACCGTTTCACGCAGGAAGAAATCGAGTGGATGAAAGCCAATCACGCCACCCATACATCGGCAGAAGCCGGGGAAGCTCTAGGACGTGTCGGCGCAACGATTAGAAAGAAATGTTTACAAATGGGCTTGCAGTTAAAATACGAAGATTGCAAGAACTCCAATCACCGTAAACCGGGGCTACAGAAAGAGCTAGCCAAGGCCGTATAGAAAAATAGTTCTACCGTTCGGGCCCAACTTGGTTTATAGTCAATGGACATCTACCAATAGCCACCGGGGGAACTAGTGAGCAAACACCGACTAACCACAGCGGTTGACCGAGCCGCAGACCACGTTGCCAAGCGTGTACGAGAACAGGGCCTAAGTAAAACGGACCTTCTGACAGTACCCCGAGTAGCGCGATTAATTCAGAGCTTGACCATGGCGATAGCGTCAGATTACCCCCTACACGCCGAAGGGCTAAAGGGCAAGCTCTTACATGAAACACACAACCGCTTAAAGTGGGACATCCCGCTAAGAGAGTTAGAAGATGATTAAATTTGTAGGTCCTATTCTAGTATGCCCCCGGGCGATTAACTACGAGGGCGACACCGTCTTTGTGTTGTCACTCCCTACAGTCATCCAAGACCGCGACAAGTTCTTCGTGGCAACCGTTAAGACACACATAGCAGGCGTAGGTGCTGGGTTCCGTGAACCTGCGGTCATATTGTCCGAGGGCTTCGCGAAGGTAGCAGACGCAACCGCAGCAGCGAACCTAATGCTACAGCTAGCACCAATACCCGGAATAGCTGAATATATCGTATTCGAACCATTGAACTACGCAGGGCTAGACGAAGAGGACTTCCCCGATGAATAATACTACTGTAACCGTTTATGAAGACACCGACGCGATTAGCCAAAACGATTGCATCATCCTGTTCGAGGGTAGCTTTTATTACTACTCGCAAGACATCATATTAACGCAGACGGCCGAAGTCTTACCGACCATACTAGACGGCGTATTAATCCCGTCAGCGGACGCAGCGGCCGATTGTGGGGACGTAATAGCAGTCATCAATGTAGACTTGGAAACGATGACCGTTACCCGCGTATAAATTAATTTAAAAAGTACTGTACTTAATTATCAAACGGGTTTACTGTGTTAGTTAATTAGACGGAAAACCTAAACCGAATTTATTGCGGGACTCGCCGCACATGAAGGGGGTGATCAATCTAATAATGAAAGTTGGCCTCTTATAGGGGCCTCTTTTTTGTCTACAACTTGAGGTACGCAAATGAAGCTATTAATCGCGTTGGCGCTATCGCTAATGTTGATAGGCTGTTCAACTGCATCATGGCCGGAGTGGGCCACCATTGCTTTTGACGAAACGGATGTAACTATCTGTGCTAACAAGGAGACAGTTACCCCGAACAACAGCCTAATCGACGAAGCAGAATCACCCAGTTACTCGGCAGGGGTATGCGTTGAAATTCCAAGAGAACACGATACCGATAAGCGCATCACCATCCCAGCCCCAGATACTTAGCTATTGAGTAGACGGACCCTAGAGGACACAGCCAGTTATTGATCTTAAGAAGCCGCTTGTATAGCGGCTTTTTTGCGTCTGTAACAAAAATAAATTTGCAGTCCGGGAGATATGGCCTATAGTTAGGGGACTAGAGAAAAACATCGGAGGCAACATGCCCGCAAAGAACACGTTTTGTACACGCAAGTTTGATTTAAAGCTAGGTGACTCAGGTTCGTACCAGAAGAACGGCGACCGCAGCAGATACATCACCTACATGGGTAGGGCCTGTGGGGTCATTGTCAAGCCTAACCCCCTCTTACAGCACTCGCAGTACGTCAAGTTCGACGAATGGCGTATAGAGCTTTGGATACGTTCCGAATTCGACGGGCCAAGAACATATCAGCTATTTAAGCAACGCTTCCTCACCGCAGACAAAGCAGCACAGTTCCTTAAAGATAATGTAGAACCAATCACCGCCGTATTTGAATTATGGCATCCAGCAGAAAACCCATGGGAGAAGTACAGTGGCTTCATTAAACAAGCGTAACCAACGCGCTAAAGCGAAGAAGAAAGCAGGCAACCTAGAGCGCCAACGCAACCAAGTCTCGAAAGAGAATAAGGTCGTCCGTGCCAAGGTTAAGTACATGCGTGACTCAGCAGGCACGTTGATTATGGTTACGGACCACCCTAACGGGCAACTCGTAGAACGTGCCCCCGAGCACATGCAATAAGGTAGGTACATATGTCCCAGCACAACGAAATACCAAACCGCATAGCGTTTGAAGAAGTACTCCGTCAACTTAAAGAGGCCACGGGCGGACTCGACACAGACGTAAGCAAAATCTACCCTATAACGCTACGCCGTGAATGGGTAATCTGTATGACGCGCTTCGCCGCCACCATGGTTAACAGCATATGGGAGCGCCAAGAAGACGGGGGCACGGAAACGTCCTTCTACTTCACCATCGAAAAGTTCCCTGACGTGCCAATCTTTAACCTTGGCAAGGCACTGAGAATCGAAATTAATTTATTGCCAATTGACACCCCGGTTAAGTGGAGTTCTTGTGTATGGCAGCCAACCAAATAAAGTTTAATTCCAAGCTACAGAAACCCGACATCCTTATCAAGTATAACGGCGTCGTCTGTGGCATAATCATCGCACCTACAGGGGAAGCGCAGCACAGTTATTGGAAAATCAAGTTACATATCGCTCGGCCCGGGGAAGGGTACAATCTTCTCATGCTGAACGAGGACTTTAAAACCGACGGCATATGCAAAAAGTTTATCAAGGCGCGTATGTCAGAACTTATGGCGAAGTACGTCATCAACTGCAATAAGGACTAGAACTTTATGAAGACATATCTACTACATGGCTTTAATGTTACCGACGGGGGAGCAGATACGGTGGAAAGGCTGCGACCCTTCCTTCGAGAGCACCCACGCAGTACCATAGTTAAATCGTGGAAGTATGGATGGTTCGGACTACTATCGGTGTTGTTCAAAAACAAGACCGTCGCTAATCGGCTCAAATGGGCGCATGACCAAGTCTTTCCGGCGCAGTCATGCTACGCGGTCGGTCACAGCAACGGTTGCGCCATACTGCTACTAGCGGCCCAATTAGGCATGAGTTTTAAGACGCTCTTACTAATTAACCCTGCGCTGAATGTAGATACTGTCTTCCCACCGAACATCGAACAGGTGATAGTAGTTCACACCGAAGACGATGTCCCAACCCGGGTAGCCCGTTGGTTCGACCGCATACCGTTTATTGGCCTTGTCATCCCGAACGCTTGGGGTGCCATGGGCGCATACGGCTACGAAGGTCCCGACCCGCGAGTCATGAACATCGACCTTACAGGTGTGCTAGAAGGTCACTCGGATTTATTCGAGGAGAAGAACGCCTTTTACATGGAGAAAGTCGTGGGCCTACTGTACGACGTAGAGCCGGGAACAAAATAATATAAATAAAAGTTGGCAGTCTCCAAGATGCCGACTACTCTTAAATTAACCCAACGCAAAAAGGTAAATGTTATGTCAAAATCATCAAAGAAATGTCGCATCTACAAAGACGGAAACATGTGGTGCTGTGTAGGTCCGAAGTTTAAAAACATCGAAGAGTCAGCCAGTGGTTTTGGTGTCACCCCGGAAGAGTCGTACGCCGACTACCTGACCGATGTTACGGCGCTGAAAACGGCTAAGAAAGTAGCCAAAGCCGCGAAGAAAGTGAAGGCCGTATCTAAAAAAATCGTAGCCGGGGGCCGTAGCAGCCACATCGTCAAGGTCGCAAAGCGTTCTTACAAAAATGGCCTTGACGAACTCGCGGCATTAGCGGCATGTGTCCTCGTAAACAACAATGACTTTGCGGAGCCGTTACCGTGTGACGAAGTAAGCCGCACAGTTAAAACCGTTTATGCTGCAAAGAAAAAGAACGCCGTATCTAAAAAACCGAAGTCGGAAAAAGGTAGCCGTAATACCCGTATTGCTAAAGCCATTGCTAAAGGTTTCAAGAACGGCGCGAACCGTGCAGGGGTTATTAACCTAGCCCTCATTAAAAATAAGAAGTTCAACACTCCTCTACCTGAGAGCGAAGTAACAGATATGGTGCGCGTAGAATGGGAGCGTTTGAACCCACCGTCAGAATAAAAGTTGCAGTATTCAGAATTTGTACTATCTTTAAATTAACATCAATGAACAGGACGATATGACCATGAATAATTTAGAACGATTCACCAGCCCTGCGAGTGGCGCGAACAT